>JARJEC010014364.1:0-20919 GCA_030264575.1 Tachinus sp. AB-2021 | reverse complement strand
CAACATCCAGCCGAGAAGTTACAACAAAAGGTAGGATTTTATGCCAATTTTTGTCCCGACCAGACGCAACGTGCAGCCTGATAATGTATTTCAAATGGGATGCGAACGCGACGTCTTGATTGCTCAAAGTTAAGTTGGAAACGCGAATGCCAACCAATTTTATCTGTAAAAAAATAAGAGACTTTGTAGCGGGGCGGGACGTTTTGTGGATATAGCGTCAATAATTTAGCTCGTGACTTGCCGACTGGATGCGACGTCTGGTAGTCTCAACAAAATCCCATGTCTGTTGGGCATGACTTGAGTATGCGCGTTAATCAACAACCAATGGTAACTGACTGTTAGGACGTGCTTTTATTAGTCCGCGCCCAATCATACAAGGTTCATGACTTTGTGTGGGTAAATCGAAAACGGTAAAGTAGAAGTTATCAAAATAAAACTTTCCTCCCAAAAACAAGGCTCTGCAACATAAGGTGGTAATAAAATGTATTTTTCTGTACCAGGCTGAACTGATAGATCAAACCGACCGTTTTTGGGCTACTTTAAGTTAGGTTAGGTTAGTCGCAAAAATGGCAGAAGTTACTGGTTGTCATACATGACATTATTCAAAAGTGTTCATAATTTATGATTTGGGTTATTTAATGCTAGAGCAGATTTGTTCCAACAAGTTTCGGAAATTGTTCTTGGAACTTAGTTATACGTTATAACTAATCAATTATGTACTATAAGTTTGTTGTTAAAATACTATCCGTGTAGTAAGTGGCTTTGATGAATTAGTCAAATCGGTTCTATGAGCAAGTATCAAATGTTATACTAGGTTTACACTGGTTTACACGAACAATTAAAACTATCGCCATATCTGGTGTATTTGCTAATTTTTTTTAGTAGTTACATTTTTCATGAGTCTCAGCAATTTGCTGACTCCATTTAATAATACTGTGTACATACTTACTCAACAGAAATGACCACGAAGAACGGAAGCTGGGCATCTAAATGTTTTATAATTAGTCAGAAACATTTATTAACTTATATAAGATAAAAAATGTTGTTTTCTATACTTGAGGAATAATTCATCTGCACTGTTGCTATTCAAGAAATGTGAGCTATGCAAGATAGAGCAAGACGCAGTAACAACGAAAGAATTAAGTTCATCTGTCACTGATATTACTTAACCTGACCCAACCTGACTTTTATTGTGAAGCATGTGCAAATTAGACAAAAATGCTGCCAATTTCCGAAATGAAATAATGTTGGCCAAAAGTCTATTTGATATAAAAACTTGCATACATATTTAATTTATACTAAAAATCTAGACTGCAATCCGTTCTGGAGCTGACGCTTCCCATTTCGGGCAGCATTTTTTTATGTTTGCAAGTGTTTTTTCTTTTACGTTTACATGTTGGGCAAGGTGACTCTTGTTCAAGTGGCCCATTGTAGACTATAGTTTAAAAGGGCTATGTAATCTGAGAAGGAAAACCACTACTTCTATACTACAAGCCACACCTCTGTTGAGATTGGTGATGGTGTTTATATGGTGATTATGTTGTACTTCATTTTCCATAGAGTAAATAGGTTATACATTATATATCATTTGATGAGATTTTTTAAGAAAAAATCTTCTAAAAATATCAAAGATAATTTGTGAAAAGTGGGTTTACAATCACGTCCATTTAAGACATACAATATAAAAAGTTTCAATTAAGTGCGTTAGTTTCAAAACGTCCGTGTTGGTCACACCAACAGGATTGTGCTAGTTCGTCATTCTGACATAAAATGACCAATTATATTTTGCCATGTTGACATCCAAAAAATCTTGAAATCTTTAAATTCTATATTCAAAAACCAAAAAAACTTTAGATGCTATATTTTATTACATTACATTTTTCGGACAAAACTTTTCACATTTCATAGACAGCAATTGCGGGGGGTTGACATCTGCCATTACAAGACATGGCATAAATAGACACATTAACAGTTCTCCTCATATCTACGTCATCTAAAATAGCAGACGTTCTATTTGCAGTAAAGACACGCGATTTTGTTGTACCATTAACGCAGATTTCATAACCAATGACACTGTTACTGACAGATCCAAGCCATTTAACAATTAGACTAGTGGGTCCTATCCTCCGAACAGCGGTGATCTCAAGGGGAGCAGGATTCACAGCACAATCACAAGGTACATTTTCATTATGGTCGCTTTCACATATACAAGTTAGAGGCGCGCGTCCAAATTTTCCGTCTCGTCCACCGGGTTTGGAAATGTTGTCAGTTAAGAGCGACATGCCATAATCATCAACATTTTCCTTTTCTTGGCCAAGCGCAACCACCAAATCGTCAAACTCTTTGCCATTGGCTTTAGTTTTCAATTCGATTTTCATGGCATCGATCATGCGATCCTTGGTTTTCGCTTTCTCTTGGAAATTTTTCAACGCCAATTGCAAACTTGAGAGAGTTGCTTGATAATCTGAACCTTTTTTGTTAAATTTTGAACCGGGCACACCTTCGGCTTCATTGCATGCACATTTAATTTTATTGACCAAACGTTGCAGTTCGCTTATATCATTTTTGTATTCGGTTGAATCTTTTTTTGATTTCTTTTTCTTGTCGTTCACAGCAGTGCACGAACACGTGATTTCTTTTGACGCCAATGGTTTTGCGGGCGTGTCGATATTACTTTTGCTTTTAATTCTTGGTTGATCCATATTGCTTTTATTTTTTTCCGCTGCTTCTATAACACTTGGTTGATCAACGTTACTCTTACTTTTTTCAGTGTCTTCTATAACTCTTGGTTGGTCCACATTGCTTTTACTTTTATCGGTGGTTTCTATAACTCTTGGTTGATCTACGTTGCTCCTACTTTTTTCGGTTTTTTCTATAATTCTTGGTTGATCCACATTGCTTTTACTTTTATCGGTGGCTTCTATAACTCTTGGTTGATCTACGTTACTCTTACTTTTTTCTGTGTTATCTATAACTCTTGGTTCGTCTACATTGCTTTTACTTTTTTCGGGGGTTTTTATAACTTTTGGTTGATCCACGCTACTCTTACTTTTTTCGGTGGTTTCTATAATTTTTGATTGGTCAACTTTACACTTACTTTCTTCTTGTTTACTTGAAATTTTTTCAATGTTGTTTTTATTTTTATCTTGACTTCCCGAAAGCGAAGGTTGTTTTGTGCTACTAACGCCTTTTAATTGTTGGTTAGTGTTTGGTTTACTAGATGTTTTTGTGTTTCTAATTTTACATTTTTCTTTGAATACGCATTTGTCATCACAAACAGGAGCTACACATGCACATTGTTTACAAGGTTGGTCCAGACAATCATCGTCGCATATATTTGCTGTGCAACTACACTTTTCTACTATTTCTACTACTTTTGGTATTTTGCATGGTTTTTGCGAGCAATCATCATCGCATACGTCGTAGGTGCAAGTGCATTTTGGTTTCGTAAGTTCTTCGAAACAAGGTTTAGACGAACAGTCATCGTCGCAAACCTTAAAGGTACAAGCGCATTTGTCGGGTTTAAATTCACAATCTATACAATCACAAGGATTACAATCGCATTCTGTAACATCGGGAGTGGTAATACAATCAATGCACAAACAATCGTTACGGTGTGGACCGCAATCGCAATCGGGCAATCCTTTTTTGTCGTCTTTGCAAAGCTTTTTAGCATCGCCTGCATCGTTTATGGAACCTCTTCTCTGTTCTGTGCTTTTTATAGCACTTATTGTGTCTTTAATAGAACTTTTCTTCTCTTCCATGCTTTTTATGGCACTTATTGTTTCTTCAACAGAACCAGCTTCCTGGTGGGATGGTGCAGTTTTGTGACTTTCTCCATCTAAAGTAGATTTAGTTAGATCAATATCTTCGATACAAGTTTCCTTTCCTGTATCTCCGCATACAGCAGAAACTTTTTGTGGAACACCTTTGCCTTCGCCATCTCCAGGAACTAATTCTTCCATTGAGGCTTTAGATGTGTTTGAATGCGAAATTGTAGATATGGAGCCCTCAACTGCTACTCCAAAATGTGCCGAATTTTGAGATTTTGATATATTAGAAGGCGTAGTAACTGATTCACTCTCTGGCATTATCTTAATACCTTGGTCACTGTAATCACTTTTGTCAATACTTGATGCTGCAGATTCCTGCTTGCTAAGAGTAATAACTTCGGATTTGATAAAACCGGAATCTTTGACGCTGATCGGAGTTTTGGCTGAATGGATTGTTGGAATCGTGCTTCCAGATACTTTCGAACGACTGCCCGAGATTAAAGAGTCGACGCCTTCTTTTTCTTCTAATTTTATAATTGTCTCGCTTTGTTCTTCTTCAATTGTACCAATAGTCGGAGTTCTGCTTCTCACTTGTTCTAAAGTGTCTTCCATGCTTCTTTGCGCCATTTCCAAAGACTCTCTGAGCGACCGGTTAGCCTCTTCTAGTGCATCTTTCACCATGCTTGATGTCCTTTCCATAGCCTTTTCTACTTCTTTTTCTAACTCGTATTCCTCTACATTTTTTTCTTGTTCGTCAAAGCTAAGTTCATCCGACGGCACTGTGGTTTTGCTGGTATCTTTGAAAAGAGAATCGGCCGAACATCCACAATCAACGGTGGTTTTTGTTTTGGTAGTGCTTGGATATGTTGTGGTGGATGTTTTCTTTGAAGACTTTTGTTCTTCTGCATTTGAATCTGGCGTGCAGGGGCAGCAATTAGTCTTTTTTAATTTTGGAAGACATGGACAACAAGTGGCTGCCGCACTGCAAGCTTGTTGCATTTTAGATCCACATGAACATGCATTTGCATTTTGGATGGGCGGTAGGCAATTACATTCTCTTATCATGGGTGCACATATGCATGGAGACTGAATATTTTGTTGTGCCCGACAAGGAACGCATGGTATATAATTACCATCGGCACTGTTGGGGAAATACGTGCGCGGAATATTTTGCAAATTAACAACGTCCTTACCGCAAGAATGCATTTCAAACTCTTTCTGTTTGACGTTTCCCATTGATGTTGTTTTGGAGCATATTTTTCTGCACGGGTCGGTATTTATTCCGCTATCGCATACTTCTTTGATGCATACTCCTTTTTCACCACCTTCAGCTTTATCTAGTATTGTAACATCAATCACTTCCATCACTTCGCCATTTTCTTGGCGTTCATCGTATTCTTCTATTACACATATACATGCAGATGTATCAGAACATACGCATTTAACTTTTGTTTTAGACGAATCTTCTTCAGCAGTCAAATAAGTATCTTCGGTCTCTTCTAGTTCAGTTATTTTATTAGATTCTTCTTCATACGGTTCAACGTCTCTGATCTCCACTTCAGGTTCATATTCTACCAACGCGGTTTCATAATCTGCTTCGGCTTCTTCTATTTGGTAGTCTTCAACTTCTTCTATAATGATTTGTTCTTCTAAATTTATTGCTTCAATAACCATATCTCCTTCGCCTATTCCTCTGCCCGTGGAGGTATCTACTTCTTCTTCTTCTTCTCCCTCTTCATCCAATATCATGGAAACGGCTACACTTGCTTCTTCAATTGTAACTGTTACTAAAATACTTGCATCTACTACGTCTGTAGCTGCTGCTCTACCTGATTCTACAGATAGTGCCGCAGATATTTTTTCTGAATCTTTTATTTCTACATCTACTGAAGGAGCTGCTGAATGTTTTAATTCTACTCCACTGATTGCTTCTTCCATTTCAACATGTACAGAAGGTACTGCTGATGTTTCAGGAAGTTCAGATGCTACCACACTGACTAGTCCTTGTTTTTCTTCTAATTCTATAAGAACAGAAGGAGCTTCTGATGCTGCTGGATGTTCTGGTGCGATGGTTCCTTCTATTTTTACAACTGCAGAAGGGGCCGCCGATGCGGCCGGATGCTCTGATGCGACCGCACTGACTGGTTCTGTTGTTTCTTGTATTTTTATATCTGCAGAAGGAACTGCTGATGCTGCAGGATGTTCTGATGCCACAGCACTGACTGGTTCTGTTGTTTCTTGTATTTTTATATCTGCAGAAGGAACTGCTGATGTTGCAGGATGTTCTGATGCTACTGCACTGACTGGTTCTATTGTTCCTTCCATTTTTACATGTAGAGAAGGAGCTGCAGATGTTGCTGGATGTTCTGATGCTACCGCACTGACTGGTTCTATTGTTTCTTCTATTTCTACATGTATAGAAGGAGCTGCTGATGCTGCTGGATGTTCTGATGCTATGACACTAACTGGTTCTGTGGTTCCTGCTATTTCTACATCTAGGGAAGGAGCTGCCGATGCTGCTGGATGTTCTGATGCTACTGTACTGACTGGTCCAGGTGTAATCACCGATGGTACAGCAGACTGTTGTTTTGGTGCAGTTTCAGTTTTACTGACGTGTTCTGATTGAAGTGCTGATACGACACGTTCTGGCATTTCCTCGATTTCTAATGCCACCACATTTATTAACTCCGATTGAGCTGCAGAACCGACTGGTTCACCTGCGGAACCTGTTGTAGGTTCAGATGCAGCTGTTTCTATAACGTCATGTACTGACTGTACTTCTTCGCCTCTTTCAGACAATACTTGTTCGCCTGCAGGACCAGCTGCATCTGGAGCTGATGTGGTATCTAATAATTTACTTGATTCCTTTTTGGCATCTGAAAATTCACCGGTGCCTTCCGGAGCTCCGCCTGGTCCCGTTTCCTCTTCTTCAATTTCAGATACAGAGCCTTTGGCTTCTTCTTCATTTTCCGAATATTCAGTGACAACTTGTATGTTACCAGATGGCGTAACTGTCATTGTAGTTTCAATGATACCAGCCGGACCTTCAGTTATTACTTCTAAACAACCCGATCTTGTTAAAGTTGTGGTTACGTTTAATCCATCATTGCACCTTCTAACAACTTTAATGTCAGCACTGGCATTTCCAGCTGTTGCTTCCAATTCAGTTGTTAGCTTAACTTGATCTCCGCATTCAATTTGCGTTTTGTTGGCATCAGCTGTGTCACGATGCACTTGCGCTAATAGAGTTTTGTCACAAACGCACAATTTTTTAGAACTTGTTTTTCCAGTTGTTTTGGGAATTTTGCTAGTATCCACATTTTCCGTTACATCACCTTGATCGATATCTTGAATGGCTATTATTTTTTCATCGTACTCAGCTTTCGTTTGCCCATCGCCCAATGTTTTAGAATCTTTAGTAGGAATTTGATCGCCGCCTTCATCTTGATCTAATTCTTCAGTATCCACATTTTCCGTTACATCACCTTGATCGATATCTTGAATGGCTATTATTTTTTCATCGTACTCAGCTTCCGTTTGCCCATCGCCTGCTTCTGTAGCAATCTGTTCACCTTCGGTGTCGGTATAATCTTCTGCTTCTGTACTTGGGGCAGTGATCTGTTCTTCCTTATTGTCAGAATTTTGAATACCTTCTGATTCTTGGTCTCCACTGTTTTGAATATTATCTTCCGTGACTGGAATATCTTCAATATTATCTGTAGCTTCAGAGTCCCCTAAAATATCAGTTATGCATTTAGGACAATCGGGGTCTTTATCAATTTCTGCGGAGTTTGCATCTGTGCATACATCGCAGACATCCTTTTCAGGTATTTGAACGTCAATAGGCGGTATTTTTGCACCAGCGTATGATTCGCATGTTTCGTCGTCACAAGTTTGATCGACAAGATCTACCAATCCTTTAATATCATTCACGGTATCTTTTAATTCTTCCGGTACGGTTTTGTCGTCTTTTACTTTTTTTAGATCGTCGCTCAAGTCCCTTGCAATAGCATATAAATTACCATTTGCGCTTGAACTTTCAACTTGTGCGTTTGTACCTTCAACAGATTCAGTGCGTGGGGCTGAATATGGTGTTGAATGAGTACTTGTATCAGTTTGTTCTTCAGATCCTGAAGTTGTTTTACTTCCTTTGTCAGATCCTTTTGTTCCGGGTCCTGGTCCAGGTCCAGGTCCAGGTCCAGGACCAGGACCGCGGCCCGAATCCGATCCTGCATCGTCTTTTTTCTTCTTTGATTTATCTAATTCGCATTTCATTAAAGCCAGACTATTTGCTTCACTAATTTTTTGGTTAATCAATTCCTTTTGCAATTCTTGCAATTTGTGAGATAGCAGACATATTTCATCTTTTAATTTATCATTAATATCAGTCATGTCAGATAAATTTTTATCGTATGCATCCAGCTGAGATTTCAAAAATTCTATTTCCTGTTTGGCCGCAGCACTACAATTGCTCTGTTGCTTAGACGAGGTTTTTTGTTCGGCTTCAAGCAAAAGACACTTTCTTTTCTCGCGCTCCAATTCTCTACTCATTGGCCCTTCTACGTTTTCTTTGGTGTGCTTCAATTCAAGTTTAATATCTGCAATTTCATCGCTTAATCTTCTATTTTCTTCCAATAATCTCATGTTCATATTTTGCAAATCTGATCCGTTAACATTCATCTGTTGACCACACGATTCGTCCAGCATTGTGTTCACTTTTTGTTTTGTATCTTTCAAAGCTTTTTCTTTGCTTCTCAATTTATTTACTTCATCTATAAGTTTTTTTTCTTCGTCTGAAAGTTCCTTGATTCTATTCATGAATTGTATATCTGCGTCCTCAATCGAGAAAACGGACATGTTGGACAAATCTGGTATTTTCATAGGTTTCCTGGGAGTTTTATCTTTTTTGCATGTGCAGGGCACCTTTACCAATTTGTTAACATCGGCGTCAGGTTTACACTGAGCAAGTTTGGTCATGTTAAAAGCCATAACTGCCGGCATTGTTGCATCCATTTGATCGACGCGTTGCTGCAGAAAGATTTGTTCCGCTTCGAGATCCGCATTTCGGTCTTCGTATTTACGTATGATTCCTTTCCAGAATTCATCTTGAGCGTCGTATTTTCTATTTTTCTCCGGGTCGCACATATTTTTTTAACGGCTAATTTTGAGCATACGAAAATTTTTATTTGTTTCTTTCAATTTTGACTTTAGTGTCAGTAGTCAAGATGATTAATAATAAAACAACTTATACATCTTTGATTTTTGTTTTTTCAAAATTTATCGGACAAAGAGTTGTTGGTAAACTTAGGTGTAAACATTTTATGTTAGTGGTCATTAAACTTATGATTATATATATTTAAACAGTGAACTTTATACATACTGGAAAAGAACCGCCGGGGTAGCACATCTAGTACGGCCGATGTCGAATGTTTGCAAATGTTAAGCAACGTTAGGCACGGTCAGCACTTGTAAAAGACCGCGTGGTCCCGTCTACCGGCACCACAAGCCATTGGAAAACCATTAATAGCGCTCTAGAAATTGGAGCCAAATTTCCAGAGTAACAAGCTTTAACCAAATAAAAACACATACCTACATGAACATGGCTGAAGGACCTCGGGGTCGAGGTAGGGTTAGGTTAACCTAATCTAACAAATACGACTACTAAATGGAATAGCATATGTTTTTGTCGAATCAAAAGTGAGGCATTAACAAGCAATTACCAAAACCAAAACCAAAATCAAAGCAAAATAACCAGTAAAAAACCAAACTTTTGCAAAATTTGAAGCTTCAAGCGCAATTTATAGGCAGGAAGACTAAATTCACAGTATAGGTAACAAAACATCCAAAAAGTATGAGACAAGAAAATTATTAAACACTTTAACTATTTTATTATTAGTGCACAGTATACGTAATTTTAAAACTTCAAAAATAATTTAGAGGTGGGAAGACCTAGTATTAAGCCTTGTAATTGTAAGCAAAATGCCTAAAAAGAATGGTTGGGTCTTGAAGTGTACAAAATTTGTTTTGTGGTTGCTGATAACAATTTTTGCCGGTCTTGTAGTTATAAGAACAATTTATATTTTTATACTATTTTAAAATTATCTCGAGCCACCCGTTATATTAATTTAATTATACTATGGACACTCGGTATATCAAGAACAGGGTGCGCCATCTGTTTTTTGTGAAGAAAATTACACACCCAGCTCCAGCTGTCAACTGTCACCTGTCACATTTGTCATTCCAGTGAATAAACGTCATTAAAATGCAGTAAATAATAATTTATCCATTAGTTAGATTAAAACTATTGAATGCTAATTGTTAAGTATCATGTAAGGATTAGTAACCACAAAAAATATCAAGTAAATCGTGCGTATCTCGACGAGATAGAAACCATCAATAAATGTGTTATTTGCAATTAGGGCAGCAACAAAATGAAAAAACTATTCTCAAAAATCGAAACTAAAATTGATAATACATCCAAAGAGGGTAACAATTATATCGGGAAAGTGTTTACGGTTGGTAGGTTAACTGTAACCGTAGAAGAAGTTCTAGCCGAAGGTAAGATGGCATATCTATCTGAACAAATGATTGTAATCTATTGTGTAATAAATGTGGCACTTAAATGAGTATAATCTGAAATGCTAATTGCTTTGCAGGCGGATTTGCTATTGTATATCTTGTTAAAGCTAGTAATGGATCTAGATACGCCCTCAAACGTATGTATGTCAACAATGAACAAGATCTTAATGTTGCTAAGAGGGAAATACAAATTGCCGTAAGTTTAACATAATTAACATAAATTGAATTTAATTTTATATATGCAGAGCATTGTATTATTGATTCTATAAATAGTAATCATCTATAAATAAATTCAATTGTTATTTTTATTACAGAGCAACTTAAGTGGGCATAAAAACATCATAGGTTATGTAGATTCCAGTTTAACGGCAACGGGGGGCGGCGTTTACGAGGTGTTACTGCTAATGCCCTACTGCCAAAACAGTGTCTTAGGGCTGATGAAAACACGTGGAAAAGCTAATTTTACGGAACAAGAAGTGTTGGCTATTTTTTGCGATACCTGCGAAGCCGTTTCAAGACTGCATCACTGCCAGACCCCTATTTTACATCGAGATCTCAAGGTAAAATTGACTTCATTTCATTTGTCAGTTTCGGTTTCATTAGGAATTTTAGCGAATTTTTCACTTCATCGTATTGATTTTTATCGTCACATAAAACTTTTTCGATTTTTTCCAGTATACTTGTCAGTTTTTCGATGATCGGTAATAATGGATGTTGAAGCATTTCATTACTTAACTTGCCCGTGTCCGCGGGCGGCAAAATACATTTTTCATCAAATTTTGATTTATTACTTGATTTATTATATAACATTAGCGCTTTTTCGTCGATTGGTTCGAAATGTATTTGTGACAACGTTTTAACTATCAGTTTGTCTTCTTCTTTTTCATTATTAGGAGTTTTGTTGATGTCAATTTTACTTTTTGTATTGCTTAACGTTATCGCTTTCATAGTGTCTTCAATATTTTTCTCTAGTTTGTCGATATCTTTGGTTTCAATTAGCTCGTTAATTTCCTCCTCGATCACGTATATGTTATTTAAATTGGATTGTCTATTTTTAACGTGACTACTATTAAATATACTTTTGCTTTCCAAATCTTCGATTTTCAATAATTCTTCTTCAAATAAATCGCAAGTTGAAGTCGACGAAGCACTACTATTATCCTTGTTTATGTTGTTCATAAATGTTCCGATATCGTTTTGTAAGTGATTCGTTATTTGTTCATATAATAGAACCTTTGCAAACATGGATTGTTCATTTTCGGAAATCGGATTAATCGAAAATTTATCAGACAATTGTTTGATTGTTTTTTGCTTAGCCAATTCAATCAATTGATTGGTGCGTATCAATTCCTGCGTGATGGTTTTTTCACAATTATTTTTCAATTTCTTTTTTATGGGCGGCTTAACGAATATGGCTAAAACAAACGTTACGTTAAATTAAATAATAATATGCTTCAATAACCTTACGTTGTTTTATGATGCTGTTAGCGTCAATGGTTGGATTTGAGTTTGATGAGTCTTTCGGGAATATTTTTTGTAACGTCGGTTCTTTTTTTGCTATTCTTACGGGTTTCTTAGGTCTGAGTGTGTTAGTGCCTCTCTGATTTCTATAAAATTATATGTATCGTTAATTAACTTATATTGGCATCAGTTTTAACTTACACTGTTTTTTTTTTTATCGGTTCTTTCGTAGTATTCATTATATATCTTTTTCTTCTAATAGTGTTACAATCACTGAAAATTTAGCTTAAATGTCATTTTTATTTTATTAGTCAATTTATTGTTTTTCAACCAATATGATAGGAGGCTGGTAATAATATACAGGGTTGTTCAATTAATGCTTTTAATTGGGTTTTTATTTATAAAATATTACAATAAATTTATATTATATGCACTATTAAATTAAAAATATTAAAAAATGTTCTGTCTGTTGTAGATTTTTCATTTTTATATCTGGCGCAATTGGATTTTCTAATAATTTAAAAAAAAAAAGTTTTTTCTTTTAGTTAAAAATTTTTAGTGTGCTTTTATTAATTCACACACCTAAAGTAAAACATTTTATTACAACTATACTATTTATTTATGTGAAATTCGAACTTTATTTAAATAAAAATATAAATATATTAATATTGGTCAATATTTTGCAACATTTTTATTACTTCATCGGGACAAGCATCAATAAATGAAGCAATGAAAATATTGCGAAATATTGACCAATTTTAATTTATTTTTATTTTTATTGAAAACAGTTTGAATGTCCCAAAAATAAATATGTGATTAAAATGAACAAGAAAAAGTACAATTTGATTTCAACTAAATTTTTGAAGTAAAAACTTTTATATTGAAATGTGAGTCCGACTAAGTGGAGAAATAAAACTTAAACCAATTAAGGGGAACGGTTTAGATGATACCTGCACTTTAAAGAATCCAATAATTCAGGTTGGAATTCCTGACTTATCGGATTTCCAGATTTGGCTAATCTGGCGTCGGTTTCAAAATGTGACAGAAATAGACAAACGTTAAATAACGCATAATGCGAGCAAGCAAATAATAATGCTACACGTGCGGTAATGTCATCTTGCTGAGAGGTGAAAATGACTTATTCATGACAAATCGACCAAAAACGTCAGAACCGACGTATTTTGTGTCATTTCATTCTGTCACATTAAACATGCGAACGTACAGTTATGCATAATCACATAAATCTAGTACAGACAAATTTGTTTGGTGTAAGGTCTTTACATTCATACTGATTTGCTCAAATTGGCATCTGTCAATAGATTAGAAAACATGATAAATCAAATGTACAACAAATAATTTTAGATAATTGCGTAACTAGATTTAAAATATCTGTACTAGATTTATGTGAGCATAAATACGTATGCAGTGCACTCTCTCTCCCTGTTTCATTCTAACATGCTGTACCGTTTTTAAAACGTTCACATCGGCGCCCAAATTTAAATTTAGTTCTATCGGGGGGCGATTGTAGCTACGCGATAGTTTGTGAATATTTTGCGCGGACCCCCATGGTTGCTTTTATTACCATAGCAGCATAACAGTGTATATAACACCAGAAATAGTCAGCTTACATTTCAGTAGTGTGCAAAATACTATAGAAATCCATGTACCGACGGTGGTACAAACCGGCATGAACGTGTTAAAGTAGATTTCTAAATAATACAGTGCCTACAAAGCAATATAATAAAAATGCTACGAGTGTGGCACATTTGATTTAATGAGTAAGACCGAAATAATAATAATAAATCGTCTTTTATTTGGGCGAAGTTAATCAGTGATTTTCTTTCACTTAACCTTAATAGATTTGCATCGTGCATACGTGCTATGCAATATAAACAAGCCGATTTACTAAGGACAATGGATAAATTGTTTGCGTGGCTTGGCTGTTTATGGTGTAGGCTGTAAAATGCTAGTGATGAGCAAATGTGCTATTCTGTAATTGCCGCGCTTTATCTCCATAAACGTCCACTTTGTTGAGCTGTTGAGCGAGATGAGATTGTACGCTTAAAAATTTTAACAACCAATAGCAACCGATTGTCTGGTTTTCACGTGCTTTTATTACTTTGAACTTTGGCTCGCTCAAGTATATTATATCCTGATTGTTTTACTATTGTGATGAATAATGCCGCGTTAGACAAGATAGTGACAAAAACTGGCTAGCTTTTCTTATTCTACATACTTCTATGTCTATTTTCCTACCTATCAGCGCCACATCATCCGCAAATGTCTTGATCGGCCTTTCCGGCAACCGCATCCTGAAAATCTCATTATATACAGCAGTCACTTGACAAAAGTAGCAATTACGTGAACATCACGCACTAATAACGTGCACAGAGAAGCGTGTGACCCTGACTTAAATGGTACAAAAATATTCTTCTGTTGATTTTTTCCACTCCTTAAGTGATTGAGCTGTGTAATATTGCTTGTTGGGCGAAACCAGAGTACGGGCGTTTAAATTTCAGCTACCAATAATGTCCGACTGATCAGTTTGTACGAGCTATTATTATTTCACGTTTTTGATGGCTAGACTTTATACTTTCCAGTCGCAATGTAGAAATCTGTGGTACTTCTTTGGGCAGTTTAAATTTTGCAATTACTACCCTGAAGATAAATTATTTGGATTGTTCTTTTATTTGTTCTCTTTTTTTGCTGCTTCTGTATTGCTGTATTACTTAGGGCGGGAACAGGACGTTTCATCAGTAGCATACCAATTATATGTCAGTTTGTGTCAAAGCGCCGAGGTCACTACATTTTAGGTGCCCCATCGTATTATAGATCTTATTGAAGTAAGTGGAGAATCTAGGCAGCATTGCCAAGTACCCAATAATTATTGTGTTTATACAATAATTTTAAGTTTTACACAACATACATGGCAAATTACATAATAATTTCCGCTTCAGTCCAATAGTGGCGGGTACACAATACACAATTTATATATGGCAAGTGTAGAATTTGTTGTTGACCAAACCCAAATGGTTCTTCTAAACAGTTTATTCCACAAAGATTAATAAAATAACATACTAATATCACTTATTTTTACAGGTCGAAAATATTTTAGTTGGAGAGAATGGAAATTATGTAATTTGCGATTTTGGTTCAGCAACCGGGCGTGTCTTAAACCCAACTATTCAAGGAGCAGCTAATGTTGAAGAAGAAATCAAGAGATACACGACTCTCAGTTACAGAGCTCCCGAAATGGTAGATATGTATTGTGGTAAAGCTATTACTACTAAAGCCGATATCTGGGTAAATAATTTTTTTTTTCTAAATATGAAAATTTTTTTTATTATCTAAACTGATTTTGCCATAAAAACAACTTTTTTGTACCGTGAAATTACATACATAGAAGTCTGGAAAGATCAACCAGCCAACTCTTTAGTCTTCATTGTAGATTTTAGAATGTTCAATGAACTACTAATATTACTGGATTGTATAGAACTGGAACCTATTTAAAAGACGGTCCGGTGTGTAAGAAATTGCATGCTGCATATGATGTATTTTTATTCTCATTTCATCAAATCAAATATACCGCACACGTAGCATTATTATTTTACGTTATTTGATAAAAAATTAGTAGTGCTCCCGTTTGATACACTGTGTCAGATTAAGAGGTGAATAAATCGTATCGCAGACATCTTCTAACATTGAAGCTCATTATTTTTTGCCAGCACCATTTATGACATCATTCCAGTTAGATATAATTCATTGCTGATACCAAGCATAATTATTATTTATTATAAAGTCTGGTTTGCAAGATATTACTATCAATTTTTAGAGGATGCTTACCCTGTATATTATATGATAATTGTTTTGAATAACGATGAAGAATTTAATGAATTTAAAAATTCATTGCTACTGTTTACAAAACATGTATTTTTATTTTTTATTGATGTTTCAGCTTAAGTTTTTTTATCAGTTAAGGTATAATCAGTGATAAACAGTTTAGTTAAGAAAACAATTAAAACCTGCTATTCTCATCGTTCAACATATTTTTTATTTTACAGGCATTAGGCTGTCTTCTATATAAATTATGTTATTTCAATTTACCTTTTGGTGAAAGTATGTTAGCAATACAAAGTGGTAATTTTTTTATCCCCGATGGTTCTAAATATTCTAAAGGGATGCATCAACTCATACGTAAGTATATAATAGCATTATTCCTACTTACATTTTACGAACTGATTCTGGATAAGTTCTGAATTATTTTGTTTGGGTCCACAAGAAATCAAAACAAGTTCCGATTTGAATTGCAATAAAATTCAGAAGTTTTGGTACCTGCTCACTGGCAGGGACCGATTTGACTGGTCACGATCAAGTTTTCGAAATTCTATTTACTTTAATCAGAGTTGTGTTTGAACAGAAAACTCGGTTTTCGAACTGGTTCCGAACCTGTTCTGGTGCTTGTTGGAACGAAGCTAATATTATATAAAAAATTATCTTGTTATAATTATTTATCATTTTTTAGGTTTTATGCTTGAAGTAGATCCCGAAAAAAGGCCTGATATTTATATGGTATCATGCATAGCCTTTCAATTAATAGGAAAAGACAATCCAGTAACTAATTTATTTGTAAGTATTATTTTTTTTTAGTGATTCCAAATTAATTTAAATGTATAATTGTATATTATTGTTGTTGATACTTAAATATGTCGTATGTCAAAAATCCAATTTTGGGTTTATGGTGTCATTGTAACCAAAATACTCAATTCTGCCATTCTGCAAAATGTTGTATGTAACAGTCCAATAGAACACATATAACAAACCAACGACAAGAAGGCTTGTATGTCACGAGTATGTAGCCAATTTTTAATGACAGTCTTCACTTTTTGACATACGACATTGCATTATTAACGATGATATATATAAAGCTATGTGAAGGCGGTTTTATATTTTATTATTAATTTAAATTTGGCTTTATATTGATTACATAAAGACTTTTCTTTGTAGAAAACCCCAACACCGGTATTGGATGAACTGCCAATTCCTCTGTTTGAGTCGGAATCGAAGAAAACCCAAGTAAAAGTAACAACAAAACAAGCAATAGCTCCAATAGTGGAAGGAACGAGTGTAATGCCAAGACAAAGACCAAAAGGCAGTTCGACTCAACCACTAAACCTCGCCTCCATACCTCTAACCTTGAGTCCCAGTCCAACAACCGTTAAGAAATCACAAAGTCCGGTAACTTCCTCCGATTATCAAACGTACACTAACAAAACGACTCCAATACCAACCAACCCAGTAGGAGCCACACCGGCGCCGCCTGCTCCTTTCAATCCACCTTTCCCACCACCACAACAAACCAACCAAAGCTTTTCACCGGCATTCCAAAATAACCAAAACTTTTTTCCTAGTCAAGAAGCCCCAGAGAAAGGATTCGATAACCTTTTCTCTTCAACAGTTTATCCTGATCCATTTCGAGACAATACCGAAGAGAAAACCTCACCCGTCAGTCCCGATTTAACTGAAAGTGCTAGGCAGTCACTCTTAGGACAAACGAAGGGACTCGTCGAAACTTCTAGTCAATGCATTGTTAGTTCCAATACTCCACCTCCTTCTCCCACAATGAGCATACCGAAAGGGCATAGGCGCAATATGAGCGATACTACCGCTTTCAATAAGTCAGTATTGCCATAATTATTTTAGATTGAATTTAAAAAAAAATTTTTTAGGGTTTATGCAAGTGAAACGTCACAATTTTTAGCTCCGTACGAATCTTCTATGAAGCCTAGGACTTCTGATTCACCACCTAGTGAATTGTGTAAAGGACCCATGGCCCCACCAGGGGCGTCTGCTTCTAGCACAGATATTAGCCATGCTATTGGACCAGATAGTAGATCATTATCAGCCGATGTTGCCGACTGGAACCCTTTTGAAGAGACACCTTTCAGTCAAATGACCGAGGACCATATTTTTGGTGCTGAGTTTGATAAAATAAGAAGGGGAAGCCAAAGCAGTAAGATTATTTATATTGTATATATTATTTGTGACTTTCAATTACCAACTTAATACAATTGGGCAGTACGCAGGAATAAAGAATTCCAACGTTAATTAATATAATAGTATAAATAAAGTTTGCTGCTTAACATAAGTAATTATCCGTTACTTTTCTTCTTCTCATAGGTTTTTATACCTCTATCGATATCTTAAATCGTATTGTATATATTATATATGGAAGATTTGTAAATGTCACACACAAGCACATCCTCAGTCCACATACATTCACTCGAATGATCATAAAGTCGTTGACAGCAGTGACAGACGTATACGCATATATACAATCAGACACACCTTTTATGACAGCTGCACCGACCACAGGTTGAAAATAACTGCACTACAGTGTTTTTTTTTACTTACAAAAAGCTTAATATGTTTTGTTATTATTAATGCCAATAAAATAAACATCTTTTCAGGTATACAAGGAGTTAAATCGAGAGAAAGTTTGGTAATGTCGGTGTCCGAAGATCCGTTCGGATGTGCTCCGTTCAGTCTTCCAGTAAAGTCAAGAAACAAAAGTGGTATTCAAAGTGCAGGTAACGAATCTTAATTGATCACTAACAAAAAAAAACAACTAAACAATATTAATTAAAGATATTAGGTACCTTAGCACTTTTATGCTTTGACAATATATACATTTAAAGAAATATTATTTAAGGGAAAAAATTGTAGGGAAAGGCAATAATTTCATTGTCTTAAATGACTAGCTTATGTTTTTAGATAGATTTAGTGAAAACGCATGCTTAGCTTTCTATATACAGAATGAATTTAATCACCCGATTACGTACATTCTGTATATATGTATATACTAGTTATATATATATGAATAAATTTGACCGTACTTAAAATTGTAATTAAATATATAAACAGCGTATCATTCCAAAAAAAAGAAAAAAATAAACTACAAATAAAAAGACAATTTATTTTCAACTAGTCAAAATACTATTAGTTAAAGTAGACATACTTTAACTGTTGTTTCAATAAAATATATATATATAACATTCAATAAATTGCTTTTATCTTGTTCCTATTCATGGCACGAACAAATATAAATCATTATTCGATCAATTATTATTTTGATGTTAATTTTTTACCTGTAAATATAAATATAAATACTGTAATGAATATGGACAATTATAAAAGTAAAGATTTACAAGTGCTTGTGATATGATGTGTAGTAAAATTATTAATTTTTGCTAAAGATAAAAAAATGAACAAAGAGATGAGTGCAACAACAAATTTTAAAGATCTAATTGTATGCTCAATTCTGAACGAAATAGATATATATTTTAGAATTTATTATGAGAGAGATAAAAAAGAAAGAGAGGTAATAAAAATATCTATTTTATTAACGGGGAGGTGTTTCTTGCAGTTTCAAAACATAATAAAATACCTGTTGAACTCTAAACATTGTGATTTCTTCACCCATATCATTTCATAAATTTATTATCCGACCTAGGCGTCGGTTTATAAATGTGTATGTTGTGTATATGCAATGTTTTTAGTGGATAGTGAGCAATTTGTCTGTTTTCATTTTTGTATCAAATTTTTAAATTAATTTGCAATATGGCTGTAAATAATAAACCTTTTCTATTTACCATTATTTATATTATAATTAATTTTTGGGTGTTCTTAGTTTTGGAGGCACTAAGGTTATTTAGCTTTAATTTTTATTTTAAAATAACTAGACATATATCAGTTACAATTTCTACAAGTTTATTAATGAAACGAAAGTAAAAATAATAAATAATTCTTATGTATTAGGAGTAGAGCGAGATTGAGGGAGGTCAATACCTTGAATTTTTTTTCAATCATTAAACCTGTTTGGTCTTGACTTTACCTGCCTGAACATGTAAAACACTGTCTTTACTACTTTTTCGCAGCTTTTTACAAGTGCTGTTCGATAGCACTAATCGAGTGTCTGGTTTGAGGCCAGTTCAATAATAGGTTGACGATCTAATTATATATATATATATCATGATGTCTTGGCCTCTCTCATTCTCTTTCGACTACTTGGGAATTATTTTGATTTTATTGTCATTATAATTTGACAGTATGAAATGATTTTAAAGATCTTACAAATACCGGTGCTAAAAACAGAATTACAGAGTTACAACAAATGTCACTTTTTGATTACAAGCAATAATTAATTAATTGAAAATGATAAAAACAAAATGAAACCTGATAAGTATAAGATGTAGAAGTAGATGTAGGTAGAAACAGAACTGGTGAAGGTACTACGAAATTCTGTATAATGCAGTAGCCAGGGGGCGGATAATATTGATACAGGGTAGGGCAGACAAATGAGCAATTTTGTAAACGTTGTAAAACAAAATGCCAATAATTTATCAACATTTTATTAATAACTCCAGCGATATATTGTCTGTTTAGGTCTAGACATTCTTTCAGGCAAGATTAGAAATTACAGTGAAATTTGAACCAAGTTTTGAAGGTTATTTTTCAAATACATTTGGTGAGTTTTTGCCACTAAAGCCTTGTTCTGAGTAGTGCGAGTAGTTTAGTAGAGAAGCTAGTAGTTTAGTGACTAACCGTGTGCGACCAGACAAATTTAGTCGAATAGACAGTAAAATAAAATCTATTATAAATTGATTTAGTGGTAAGTAGGTCACTCACTACTGTACTGGCCTAATGCGAACGACCCTTTATGATAATGATGTGGTTACAGTAGTTGCGGTTATTGAGGGGAAGGGTTACAAAGTCATTGATATACGTCATCAACGCTTACTACAAGTTACCTAAAAAACCCTGCCTGCGATATAGGCTGTGCTACGCACACTCTTGTGTTATGCATTCTTTTCTATCGTTGTGTGAAAAATAATTTTATAGGCCATGCTAAGTTGGTTGTAAATTAGTCTAAACTGCAAAAATTTTAATGACAAAAATGTTAAAGTCTTGATTTTTGATTTAAATCTCTGCATTTGCTACCTAATATATTAATAAACATAATATTATATATATATATATATAATATTATGTTTTTTTTATTAATAAACATAATATTATATATATATATATATAATATTATGTTTATTAA
>JARJEC010014363.1:0-11184 GCA_030264575.1 Tachinus sp. AB-2021 | reverse complement strand
TCGCAGCCGAGACCTCAGTTAATCTACGACATTGCGGCGGAGCAATGCCCCTTTTGGGCAAGGTATAAGGGGGAATGATTTATTCACTTCCCAGCTGGGCTAGCCGATTAATTATTGGCCTGCCAGCGGCGCTAAGGCCCCTTAGGGCTTAGAAAATATAATCAACTGGCGACGCAAGTTGCTTCTAGGGCCTAGACCAAATATTTTTGGCGGCTGCCATTTAATGAAGCGGCTTTACTCTGAGAGGATATAAAAATGGCAAAAAACGATCCTTTAAAAACGACGATACTGGCTTCTAAGATCATTCCCAATGTCAGCGCTGATATGGCTAAAGAACTTGGGCTTAAAGCTGGTTTCAAAAGTTTGGGGCTTATTACTAGCGATTGTGATGATGTTACTTATACAGCTTTAGATGAGGCCACCAAAATGGCCGATGTAGAAGTGGTTTACGCCAAAAGTTTTTACGGTGGCGCAGCCAATGCCAACACCAAGCTGGCCGGTGAAATCATAGGTATTTTAGCTGGCCCAAACCCGGCTGAAATAAGAAGCGGTTTAAATGCAATGACAGCCTTCATTGAAAACGACGCTTACTTTGTTTCTGCCAATGATGACGACAGCATAATTTATTATGCCCATTGCATCTCTCGCACTGGCAGTTATCTTTCACAGATGGCCAACATATCTGAAGGCGAATCTTTGGCTTATCTCATAGCCCCTCCGCTGGAAGCTATGTACGCTCTTGATATGGCTTTAAAAGCCGCCGATGTGCGCATGGTAGCTTTTTATGGGCCACCTTCTGAAACCAACTTTGGCGGCGGCTTGATGACTGGTAGCCAATCGGCCTGTAAAGCTGCTTGTGATGCCTTTGCCGCAGCTGTTCAGTTTGTAGCCGATAATCCGACTTCTTATTAACAGTGAGGAAGGTGTTTAATCCACTTCACGGTTTAAGCAACAGCTAATCATTAAGATTAAAGAGAAGTAATACCTTCTTGCTTAAAGAAAGCGATGATGGGCCTTTAGGATTATAATGCCAAAACTTTTAAGGTCTTGGCCAATGAGGTAAAACTTTTGGACAAACAATGTCGGCAGGCTATAGGGCTGATTGAGTCTTGGGGAGAAGTCCCCTTAATCAGTGCCTTAGATGCAGCCATAAAAGCTGCCCAAGTAGAGCTTGCAAGCTTTCACTTGCTTGGAGGCGGTCTTTCCACAGCCACAGTTAAAGGCGATGTGGGGGCCGTTAAAGCAGCCATGGATGCAGCTTACGCCCAGCTAAATCAAATGGGAGCAAAATGCGGAGTGACTCATGTAATAGCTCGCCCTGATGCCGCAATATGGGCCATGTTAAAAAAAGACGGGCTGAGAGTTGATGATGATCCTCCGCCCTCTTCAGGAGGCGGAAATAATAAAATGGCCGCCAAGGCAGATGATATCCCCATTAAAAAAGAATCTGCCCTCCCAGCATTGAGAACTGAGGCCAAAGTTCCGGCCAAAAGAAGCAAGGCTGAGGTTCCGGCTGTTCGGGGCGAAGCCAAGCCTCCCATGATTATCCCTAAAGAAGAGAAAGCCGCAGGACTTAAGAAAGATAGACCTAAAGCCCAAGCGGTAAAAGAAAAAAAATCTGACACAAGAACAAAGCGTAAAAACGCTAAAAAATAAGTGATGTCCTTACCTTACAGCTAGATGGCCTTTAGCCTCAGGCTGTGTGTTAGGAGAATAGATGAGTATAGTAGTAAAAGACAGAGACCTGATATCCATACAGGAAGCTAGAAATCTAGTAGAATTGGCAGCCGAAGCCCAATTAATCTATCGGGAACTTGAACAAGAAGCCATTGATAAAGTCGTGGCTAGGGTCGCTGAAGCCACTTATGCCCAAGCTGTTAAATTGGCAAAAATGGCTCACGAGGAAACTGGCTTCGGTAAATGGCCAGACAAAGTGGTAAAAAATATTTTTGCCTCCCAAAGGCTTTATGAACATATTAAGCCACTTAAAACTGTAGGTCTCATCCGTGAGGATAAAGAAAAGAAAGTTTTTGAAGTAGGGGTTCCAGTGGGCTTAGTGACGGCTTTAATACCGTCTACAAACCCCACCTCAACGGTTATTTTCAAGGCATTAATTTCGTTAAAAGCGGGTTGTGCTTTAATTATTTCACCACATCCAAGCGCTAAAAATTGTATTATTGAAACAGTGAAAATTATCCGTTCAGCTTTAGAAGAATTGGGCTTACCTAAAAACCTAGTCACCTGCTTGACAAACCCAAGCAAAGAAGCCACCGACTGCCTGATGAAACATCCTAAGATGAACCTTATCTTAGCAACTGGTGGCAATGCAATGGTGCATGCGGCTTATAGTTCAGGCACCCCAGCTTTGGGCGTCGGGCCAGGCAACGGGCCAAGTTACATTGAAAAAAGCGCTGATATTCCCTTAGCCGTAAAAAGAATTTTTGATTCCAAAACTTTCGATAACGGCACAATTTGCGCATCTGAGCAATCCATTATCACTGAGGCTTCAATACGTCAAGCGGTAATGGATGAAGTCAGCAAGCAAGGAGGCTATTTTTTGCCTCCAGGTGATTCGGAAAAATTAGAAAAAATACTCATGGGCCCCGGTGGCACCATGAACGCCAAACTGGTGGGCCGTTCAGCTCAATACATAGCTCAGGCAGCGGGCATTAACATCCCTGAAGCTACACGTGTTCTTCTGGGCGAAGAGAGCAGAGTGGGTGAAAAATTTCCTTATTCCAAAGAAAAGCTCATGCCTGTCTTGGGTTTTTATGTGGAGGAAAACTGGGAAAAAGCCTGCAAGCGCTGCATAGAGATTTTATCTCTGGAGGGTGCGGGGCATACGATGAGCATCCATTCACAAGATGAAAAAGTCATTCGCGAATTTGGGCTCAAAAAACCGGTCTTCAGGCTTATAGTCAACTCTCCGGCTGCCTTGGCCGCCATAGGCGCTACCACCGGTTTGGACCCATCTTTAACTCTGGGTTGCGGAGCCGTGGGCCATAATGCGACCTCAGATAATGTTGGCCCTTTAAATTTAATCAATATCCGCCGAGTCGCTTATGGGCTTAAGGAACTTGATGATTTAAGGCCTGCAAATATCAGCTCTCCTCGTTTAGAGATGCAAACAAACATTATAGACGACACCATGGTAGACGCCTTGGTGCAAAAAATAGTAGATCGTATAAAAGGCCTTATCTAAGCAGGGAAAAATTACTTCCCAGCCGAGCCGCTTGTTGATTAAAAGATCTAGGCGGCCGGATACCCCTAAGGGGTAAAGATATTTTTAAGCCATAGGAGGAAAAGATGGCATCCGATACTCAACAAGCCCTAGGCATGATTGAAACCAAAGGTTTGGTAGGAGCGGTTGAAGCAGCCGACGCCATGGTTAAGGCAGCCAACGTCACTTTGAGCGGAAAAGTTCAAGTGGGCGGAGGTTTAGTTACTGTCATAGTTCGTGGCGATGTGGGGGCTGTTAAAGCTGCCACCGATGCCGGAGCCGCAGCCGCAGGCCGTGTGGGCGAACTTGTAAGCGTTCATGTTATTCCCCGCCCTCATAGTGAAGTGGAACTGATTTTACCAAAAATAAAATAAATTCTAAAGGGAGCAAATAAATTCGCTTCCGTTCGTATGTCTAGCAGACCCTTTGGGGACAATTTATAATTTTTATAATTAATCAAAAAGCGCTTTGATTTAAATGCGCAATAATTAGGAGGCTATATTATGGCAAGCGATACCCGTGCTTTAGGCATGATAGAAACAAAAGGGCTGGTGCCTGCAATTGAAGCGGCCGACGCTATGGTCAAAGCTGCCAACGTCACCTTGATTGGCAAAGTTCAAGTGGGCGGAGGTTTAGTTACCGTTATGGTTCGCGGCGATGTAGGGGCTGTTAAAGCCGCCACAGATGCCGGAGCCGCAGCCGCAGGGCGTGTAGGCGAACTTTTAAGCGTTCACGTCATTCCCCGCCCCCATGGCGAAGTGGATTTTATCCTACCCAAGTTAGAAGGCGGAGAATAATTTACTTTTGGGCCGAGACTTAGATGAAGCATATGCTTCACACTACTAAAAATACTGGGCCGTAGCTCCTATGACGGCCCGTATAAAACATTTACTTATTATGCGGCGAAGAAGCGATAAATGAACTTCTCGGCCGAGACGCTAGTTAATCTAAGACATTAAGGCTACGCAAGGCCCCTGTGGGCTTAGTTTTATGATTTAATAAAATATTTAAGGGCTAGGAAAAATGCCTTCAAACGCAAAACATACGCAGCAAGCTGAAACAAAGATTGACGGAGATGCCTCGGATCTAAACATTCCACTGCTTATTGAAGATTTTTTGGCCGCTGTGGAAAAAAGCTTTACTTACAGACGCAAAGCCAAAGCAGGTGAAGCTATTAAAGTTGGGCTAGATCTAGGTACGGCCTCTATCGTTTTAGTTGTTTTGGGGGCAAAAAACAGGCCATTGGGGGCAGCAAGGCGTTTTTGCCAAGTTGTTCGTGATGGTTTACTGCTAGATTTTTCACTAGCCCGTACAATTTGCGAAGAATTAAAAAATGAACTCGAAAAAAAAATAGGCGTAGAACTCAAGTTCGCTGCCATGGCTGTACCCCCAGGCACTTCAGAGCGTGATGCCGCCAGCCACCGTTTTGTGGCTTCAGCGGCAGGCCTGGAAGCTGAACAAATATTTGAAGAGCCTAATGCGGCCAACAATTTGTTAAAAATACAAAACGGAGCCATCGTGGATATAGGGGGAGGCACCACTGGTGTTTCTATTCTAAAAGATGGACAAGTTTTACACAGCTTTGATGAAGCCACCGGCGGAACTCATCTTACTTTAGTTTTAGCCGGCCATCATAAAATATCTTTTGAAGAAGCGGAAATATATAAGCAAGATCCCCAGAATGCGAAAAAAATTGCCGCATTGGTAAGCCCTGTTTTACAAAAGATAGGCACTATTATAAAAAATGGAATTAGTGATTACCCTATATCAGAAATTCATCTGGTGGGAGGCACGGCTTCAACTGTCGGTATTGAAAAAATTATTGCTCAAGAAACAGGAATTAAGACTACAGCTTCAGCTAGGCCAATTTTAGTTACACCAGTCGGTATAGCACTTGGCTGCCGAGCATTTGTGCCTGAAAGTTTAATTTGAGTTTGAGGGCGAAAATTAACAGTGTAAGTTTCCATAACTGACGGCTGCAAATCTGCTTAGTGTGCGGTGAGGAGGCAGCCACTTCCCTGCCGAGATGCTAACGATTCTAAGACATTAAGGCTATGCGAATGCCCTTAGGGGTTTAGGGAGAAACAAAATGCAAATCTCTGACGATTTGATAAGTTATATCTGCGGTGAATTGATGAAAAAGCTGGGGCAAAATAATTTTGACCCTACACCCTCCCCTCTTGGAAAAACGTTATTGCAATTGGCTGGGCCAACAAGCTCCTTAAGCACACCGACCTTAGCCAAGCTACAAGAACGCTTTGATATTTTTGAATTCAAAGAATGGGGCGCTAAATTATCCCCTAACTGCCCCGCTCTCATAACAGAATTAAGCATACAAGCTCTGGTAAGAGTGGCCGAAGGAGACGAAGGCTGCACGCTTGAAGGGCGGCTTCTACTAAACGCCATCTTAAATGGCCAAGCAGCTATTATTTTAAACGACGGGGTGCTCTGGAGGCGTCAGCAAGCTACTGCCCCCAAGGCTCTTTTGCATAAATACCGTCATTATGAAAGCGTCTTGCATTCATATGGGGTCAAATTTGTTGACGAAGACGAAATAATCAACGCTATTTCAGGGCAAAGAACAGATTCACCTAAAGCATTTGGCTTAAATCCCTCCGCCTCTTCAGTTAATTTTAACGGCGGATTTCAAGTGAAAACGGGTGGCCGAAAAGTCATTTCTGAAAACGACATAATGGCTCTCTGCCCTGTTGCAAGAGGCGAAAATCAAAGCCTGAGCCTAGGCCCTAAGGATATACTGACTCCTTTAGCTCAAGATTACGCTAAAATTATGAAAATAAACATTATAAACGCTTAATGTGCTGGCAGACCCTATTATTTGCCGAAAAACCCTAACTTATCATTGACATAAGGCCAGTGGAGCTTTTAAGGGGGCGGGGAAGAGACAATAAATTAACTTCCCATCTGAAACACTAGCGATTCCAAGATATTAAGGCTGCGCACTACCCCTTTGGGGCAAAGGCAAAGTTATAAACAGAGAACTGCCAGAACATAGCCCTGCGGGGAATTTTAGGAGCTTATATGATTATCTGTAAAGTGGTTGGCAATGTCTGGGCCACAAAAAAAGATGAAAAATTAAACGGCCACAAGCTTTTAGTAGTTAAAAATATTGGTGGAACTTGTGAAAACGAAACCTTTGTAGCCGTAGACAATATTGGGGCTGGAATTGGCGAAGACGTATTGATAAGTAAAGGCAGTGTGGCCAGAAATTCATTGCGGGAAAAAGATAGCCCCATTGATGCGGTTGTCGTTGGTATTATTGACTCTCTTGAAGTTGATGAAAAATTACTTAAATAGAATATATAGAAAACATAGAAAACATAGAAAACAAGTTATAAAATATTGTGCTGCAAAAATATTACTCGTGTGCCCCCAGTTCTATTTTATTAACATTGTTTTATTATTGCCACTTATTCAGTTATTATTTTATATGTCGTAAATTTTAATATTTTACTAAGCTAGATGGACTTATCCATCTTTGAATTAAAGCTTAAATAACAGCCATAATAGGCTTGAAAAATTCAAGCTGGCTGAGTTAAGGAGATCGGTTTATGGGTATTAATGACATCATTCTCTATGCCATGCTGATTCTCATGGCCATAGGTGGTATTGACCGTTGCATTTTAGGTAACAAACTTAATCTTGCTAATCAATTTGAAGAAGGGTTCAATGCACTTGGTGCCTTAGCCTTATCAATGGTCGGGGCAATCTGTATTGCCCCATTTTTAGGGCAGATTCTACTGCCTGTTGTGGGCCCTATTTATGAAGCCGTGGGGGCCAACCCGGCCATGTTCGCCACCACTTTACTGGCCAACGACATGGGAGGCTACTCCCTAGCGATGGAACTTTCTGGGGCACGCCTGCCTGAAGCAACAGTAGATGCCGTAAACGCCGGCAATTTCGCTGGGCTTATTTTGGGAGCCATGATGGGCCCCACAATTGTTTTCTCTATCCCAGTGGCTTTGGGCATTATTGATCTTAATGACAGGCCCTTTTTAGCCCGCGGTATCCTCATTGGAATGATCACCATACCTTTGGGTTGCCTTGCCGGAGGCTTGGTCAAAGGTTATCCTTTCATGTGGATGATCGTCAATCTCATCCCAGTTATTATTGTTGCCGTGGCAATTGCCTTAGGTTTATCTTTTATTCCTGAAATAATGATTAAGCTCTTCTTATTATTTGGTAAATTTGTAATAGCTTTACTCACTATCGCTTTGGTTTCAGCCGGTATCGAAGGCGCCACCAAAGTAGTGGAGTTAGAAGAAGTTATTGTCAACGGCGCAGTTGTGGAAGGTGCCTTCCGAGAAGTTGTCACTGACCCTGGCCTTGCCCTCATCCCTAACATGGCTCCAATCAGCGAAGGATTTGCGGTTATCGGCGGTATAGCTGTGGTTTTGGCCGGAGCTTTTGCCCTTGTCTATCTTATGACAAAATTCTTGGGCGGCCCATTGGAAAAAGTAGGCGGGCTTTTAGGCATGAACAAAGTCTCAGCCGCCGGCTTAGTAGCCACCTTGGCTAATAACATCGCCATGTTTTCTATCATGAAAAACATGGATGACAGAGGCAAGGTTATAAACGTAGCTTTTTGTGTCAGCGCAGCTTTTACTTTCGGTGATCACCTTGGCTTTACCGCTGGCGTCAATAAAGAAATGATCTTCGCTATGGTTGTAGGCAAATTGGTTGGCGGCATTAGCGCCCTTATTTTGGCCTATTACATGGCCCCTAAGTCCGACCCAGCTCAACAGGCTGCCAGGGCTGCTCAAGCCTAATAAGCAATACCTTAGCGTAAAGCACAAGCTTACGCTAAGGTAAATAACGCTGCTTATATTTTATAGTAGATACAAAAGAGAAGGTTTTTGGAAAATGAGTTCAGTCAATCAAAAAAATCTGGAAATTATGGTTCGCAAGGTTTTAGGCGATATACTTGCTGAAAAAACTGGCGAAGGGCGAAAAAAAGTGGTCGACCCAAGTGGCATTATGAGCTTTCACACCCCAGATTGGAAGCCTGAGCCCTTTGATACAGGCAAAGCTGGCGATAAGGTTTACTTAAAAGACATGGTAAATCTGGAAGAAAGTCCCCGCTTAGGTTTCGGCGTTATGGAATTGGATAATACCACTTTTAAGTGGACACTTAATTATGATGAAGTTGATTATATTATTGACGGTACACTAGAAATCCTGATAGACGGAAGAAAAATAGTTGGGCATGCTGGTGATATAGTTTTTATACCTGCCCAAAGCACTATAGAGTTTTCAACCCCTAATTTCGCCCGTTTTATGTATGTAGTTTATCCTGCTAATTGGTATGAACAATAATTTTACTAAAACGGTGAGGTATTTATTTACTTCCCAAACTATCAGTTAATAAATAACATTCGACGCAGTGTGGAGGCGATAACTTCACTCCCCAGCCGAAATGCTAGCGATTCTAAGATATTAAGGCTATGCAGTGCCCTTTGAGGCTTTGTTTCTAGCTAAAACCCTAAACGAGGTTTGGAAGGTGGCCCATGAAGCCATTAACAGAACTTGAACTAAGAATAATTTTAAAAAACAGCAATCCTACAAGTTATAGCGTGCCCCACGGCACCTTGCTTACGCCTTCGGCTGTTGAATACCTTAAAATGAGGCGAATTGAAATTATTTTTGAAGATCAGCCTAATTTCGAAAATAATTTTCAAAATATTCCAGAAAAACCTGCCCCGAGATGGGATTTTTCTGAGCCGAAACTTAAAGCAAACACGCCTGAAGGTGAAAAAGTAAAACAACTTTTTTATGGCCCTGATGGTGGAACATTTGATTATAAGCCAGAATCATTAACTCATTTAAAAGGCCGCCAGCTTGTGCATAAAGATCACCCCTTAATTATTTGGCGGGGAAAACTTGACACGCTCTGTGCACGTGTGGTTGAAGCCCAAAGTATGGGCTGGCAAATGGGCAGGCAAGACTTTGCCGATGAATTGCAAGAAATATTAAACTTTATGCAACGTTTGTTAACGTATGAAATTCGGGGCAAAGAAGTAGAAGAATTTAAACTTCTTGGCCTTAACGCCAATGATTTACGTGAACGCAGCCACAACCCACAAAAATTTTTTGGACATCGTCATATGCTGACTGAATATAAAATGGGCCCTTTATGCGTTGCCCTAAATACTTTAAGAGCTTTATGCAGAGAATGCGAACTAGCTGCTGTAGTGGCTTTTAAAGACGGTGCAGGCTTAAGCAGCCGCGACGATATCATTAAAGCCTTAAACCGCCTTTCCAGTTTATTTTATATCATGATGTTTAGCTATTTACCTGAGGGTTTTGTGCCTGAACATTCTGGAATTTAAGGTTCTTTTATGAGTGAATTCATTTTGAGCGTAGGCATTGACTTGGGAACAACTACTACCCAGCTCATTTTCAGTCAGCTAGAAGTGGAAAATACCGCTTCAGCCGCCTCGATTCCACGTATTCAAATAGTAGATAAAAAAATTATTTACCGGAGCAAAATATATTTCACCCCGCTTTTAGATCGGAGCATCATAGATGTCTCTAAAATAAGAGAAATAGTGGAAAGTGAGTATCAAAAAGCCGGCATCAGCCCCGCAGACCTTTCCGCTGGGGCAGTGATAATTACAGGTGAAACAGCTCGTAAAGAAAACAGCGAAGCTGTGCTCAGAACTTTAAGCGGCCTAGCTGGAGATTTTGTTGTGGCCACCGCTGGAAGCGATCTGGAATCCATTATTGCCGGACGCGGAGCCGGCACAGCCGCTTTAAGCAAAAAAACTTTTGGCAAAGCTTTGGCAAACTTTGATGTGGGGGGCGGCACGAGCAATATTGCCGTATTTTCTGAAGGAGAACCTGTCGATAGCTCTTGTTTAGATATAGGCGGCAGACAAATAATTATTGATCCACAAAGTTTAATAATCTCACAAATTTCTGAAAAATATGCTATTTTAGCCAAAAAAATGGGCCTAAAAATTGAAGAAGCTGCCAAAGCCAGTTTAAGCGATTTAATGAAATTATGCGAAAAATTGGCTGATATTTTAGCTCAATCCATTGGTTTAAGCCAAGCTTCACAAGAGGACCTTGATCTTTTTCATACCTCACACCCTTTGCGCCAACAATGGGTTCTAGGCGGGCTTACGTTTTCCGGAGGGGTGGCTGATTATATTTATAATGATTATTCGCCGGATAATCCTTTCCCCTACGGGGATATTGGCCCTCTTTTAGGGCACTGCATACGCAAATGCCCAGCTTTTAAAAACATAGAAATTTTAACTCCTTTAGAAACTATAAGAGCCACAGTTGTTGGGGCTGGCTCTAATACCATGGAGGTAAGCGGCTCCACCATAGCCATCAGCCATATAGATATTTTACCCCTTAAAAATATTCCTATATTAAAACTAACAGCCGATGATGAAGCTGATGATTATAAATATTTCACTTCGCGTCTCGCTGAAAAATGTAGCTGGTTCAAAGAAGAAAATGAAGATAGATATCAAACCATTGCCGTGGCCTTTAAAGGTATTTTAGACCCTTCATTTGAAAAAATAAAATTTATCTCTAAAAAAATTATTGAAGGCTTAAATGATTACATCCGCACTAACGAGACGATAATTTTAGTGCTTGATTGTGATATGGCCAAAAGTTTGGGCAATGCTTTAATGAACGCTTTGCCAAATAAAAAAATTATTTGCTTAGATACGGTTAAAGTGGAAAATGGTGATTATATAGACATAGGTTTGCCCTTAGCCAATGGGAGAGTGCTCCCGGTGGTGATAAAAACCTTAATTTTTGGCCGTTAATTTATTTGTAAAAAAGAGCGGTAGCTGATTAATTCACCTCCCCCCAACAGGCCCCTAATTAATTGCGGTGAAGGGGTGATAAATTAAATTCTCGGCCGAGACCTCAGTTAATCTAAGACATTGCGGCGGAGCAATGCCCCTTTGGGTTCGGGGCTAGGG
>JARJEC010014347.1:0-10244 GCA_030264575.1 Tachinus sp. AB-2021 | reverse complement strand
GTACAAGTTAGTTGACAAAAACAATAGTCATGTGGAGACCAAGGGGAACCAAACGCAGTATCGGGAGACCACAGAAGAGGTGGCTAGATGATATCAAGGAGGTGGCAGGAAGAAACTGGTATCAGATAGCCAAGAGCAGAAGTGAGTGGAAAATTATGAAAGAGGCCTTCGTCCAGAAGTGGACAAATGAAGGTTGAGAAGAAGAAGAAGGATGTAGTTTGAAAGTGCTTGAAACAGAAGATGTAAATTTTTAGTTTTTTATATAATACAAACTCCTGTGTCATAGAATTGGTAGAAAATAGAAATGTTTGTACACTTTGCACTTTTGTGCCATCCATCTTGTGTAGATAGTGGCTGTGGTTGTGATGTGTCAATTTGATTTTCTTCTTCTTCTTTTTCGGTATTTGCAGAGAATTCCTCATTAATTTTATTTGGATAATGTCTAAAAATATTTACGGCAAATAATTCTGATTTTTTCGAAACTTTGGTTAAATTTAAAAAGAAACACTTAGCCAATTTTTCTAGTTTTACATTTTTTACGAGTTTTTAAACGGTTGTTCATGTTTAATAATAATGATTTATTAATATCTGTGAGAAAAAGTTCCTTTTCAAAAAATCCAGTATACCTCCAGCAGTAAATATATTTGAATTATTGCGACCTAATGATTTAATTAATAATTAATTAATTAAAATTTTATTTATTTTTAATTAAATGGGTTCAATTTAATTCTGCTAATGTATTCAATTGTGGATCTTTGAGCAGAATAAATTTTTCTAAGTTTGGCTTAATAGAAGACCACCTAGTCTTCACATCCATTGACAATTCAATCTCTTTTTTTTAAAGATCCATTACGTTTCGTTGTAAAAAGTATTCTTAGTATTTCTTACCTGAGACAAACAAAAATAATTAACAATTTTTCTTACCATTTCAAAATTATTTTTAATTCTGGATCGTTTTCAATAAAATACTGATTGTTCTGATCAATAACCGTTTGTTTGTCAGATTCTCCAGAAATTGTAACTACTTTTTCCCTGTTGTGGTTGTTTTCGACGGCAATTTTTCTTGTAGAACGTATCGCAAACAGCCAGATAAATTGTATGGTTTATGAAAATTTTAGGTTTGGCAGTACAATCTCTACTGTATTTTTGCAATAAAGGCGCTCCATCATGTGTGGTTCCCACGATGTCGGTTGTAAAATTGATACCAAATAAGCTTAAATGTTTTTCCGCGCTTATAACATCATTTGCTGTAGCAATACCTCCAATGCGTAGTTAATCCAAATTAGAGTTAAAATTTTCTATTCCGTCAATATTAATGTTTAAATATCTTCGGCGTTTCAAAGTAGTCCACTCACCTATTATAGTGCTACATTTTTTTGGGTTTTGAAGATGGTTCATTTTCTATTACTATCTTTTGGATCTTTGTAAAGCCTTCGATTGTGTTTTTCATAGTGTTTTGCTGCAAAAACTATACTGTAATTTCAAATGACTAAATTTCAATGTGTAAGTATTGCAAATATTGATTTTTTGTTTGCATCATTTTCGAATTTCCGCTTAAGAAAAGTTAAGTTTTTATTATTTTTATATGGTAACCTTAATTTAATTTTGAATTTGCGGTCGCGGTTTCGGACGTAGAATAAAACTTGACTTATTGGTACTTTCCCGGTACCAGGGCAGAGTCCACCAAGGCCAAGTTTACTATATATCCACATTGGCGCTACTTTAGAAAACTCAATTTGTAGTTGTCAATGTTATTGCTAGCTTATTTGTTAAAATAAACATACATATATATTTTACAACTTTTTTCCAATAAAGTATTTCGCACTTGCCCCCATATACCAATCTTATTTGTTTTGAAATATTTATATAAAACTAATTAATTAGTATTTTTTCTTTTATTGATACTACAGAGCACAACGCAAAATAAAAATATAAAATGAATTTAAAAAAAAGTTTTTTTTCTAAAAAGTACTTTAATTTTTTTATGATGGCTTCATGATCGCCCTTAATAAACTAATAGTCGCGCATAACTGACGTTAAGATTATTTGTCAAAAGATTTGTGACAACTCCTGTATTCAAATACGAACCTCTTAATACTAAGCGTGAGTTATGAATTGAAATACCACCTTTATAAAGCTATCAAGTCATAACTCGACCTTATAATTCACAGTACGTTTATGTATACATAAAAAGATATATCATTAAATTCAATAGCAGTAGATAAATATGTAAATTTGAAAGATTTTTTTAAAATTTGATTGCAAATATTTTAACTAGATAAATCAACCATTCTAAATTAAACAAATAATAATAATAATAATCTCAATTTTATTTGTCAAAAACAAAGAATATTAAGAATTCAATACTGTAACAACTTAAACAAAAATAAAAATATGTAATGCCATTAAATTGATGTCTAGTTCGCTTTACTGCAGAAGTCATAATATAATAGTTGGAGTAAAAGGCTCTTGTGGAGCAGAAACAAGTAATGAATTCGAAAGAATAAATTGTGATAAAAACATAAAGCAAATTATTTTATTTTATTCTTAATAATGGCTTATCACATAGTAAAGGTCATCTCAATTAATTTTATTTAATAGTTATTTTAAAAATCTGAATTACATTTAACAAAAACTAAAGGCAGCACGCATTTAAAGAAATTACAAAAAAATAAATCATCATTACTGACAAAATATTATACATTTTCATTGTTGTTCTGTTTTATAACTAAGTATCGATATAATAACGAACACCTCCTTCCTTGGGCATAAATCACATAATTGCATAATTAACAATAAACCTGAATTTGTTCATTACTAATTAATATAGTTGTTCTATTATAATAATATATTAATTAGAAAATTGCCTATTTCATAATTGTGTGAAAGACTCGCGGCCGGTCTTCCAATTATTAATCCATAAATCATTTTAATTGCATTAACATAATTTGCAGAGTTTGCATTCATAATTTATATTTTGTTGTGATTATATCGTTTATTTTACGTACACTCCATTTAGATATTATCGTATATTGTACTTTTTTAATTCGACAGTCACAATGACACTTGTTATGCAATGATGAATAAAATAAATGACATGTGGGTTAATAAAAAGCGTGTATCGAGTTACATTTCCGTTTAATATAATATTATGTCGTTTCCTACTCTTTCAACTGGGCACATTGGAAACCAATTATATTTAACCACATGTTTAATTTTATCATACAAAGAACCTAGATAAATGGCTGGAAATGGGGATGAATGTATTTCCAGAAATCATTTTTATAAATATTTAGTCTGAAATAATTATTTCTCAAAATAGTATGAAACACACCAAACATTTAAAAACTTTGTTAAATACGAGCGTTCGAGAATGATGTGTATTTCTCGAGATATTTGATCCAGGACTTTCTGGACACCCTGTATAATAGATACTAGAGACCGTTAATTCTTCGTTTTGTTTGAAAATATTCCTACAATATTCTCCAGTTTCAAGATAAAAAATTTGTCGAATTGCTCTTTTTTGTAAAATAAAAACTGTATTTAAGACCTGAGATTGGCCCCACTCAGATGGCTCTAGATCGGATATAATAAACTAATTTCAAATAGTGACTTGGTAGCTTATTTTTAAAATTCGTTAATTCGTAGATTCCTTTGGCAATTTTAGAACAAACCTATTCTATGTGACTAGACCACTGTAAATCGTGATCAATGCAAACACCAAGGAGTTTCAATGATTTACTCTGATTTATATTAATATCATCGAATGAGATATCCTGTTTGTTATGATAAAAAACACTTGGCGCTTTACTTATATTGACAATTAAATTATTAGACGCACACCAACCTTTATTATTTATTAACAATAAATTCAATTTTAAAAAGCAGCTGTTCTAAAGTTACTCCATGAATAGTCACCGATATATTCTCAGCAAATATTATAATGAAGCAATCAGTTAGATAACTTGTTAAATCATTTTTGAATAAGATGAAGAGAAGTGGACCGACCCGATCATTGAGCCCTGTGGAACCGCTATATAAATTAGTTTTTTTTTAACTAACTACGTTTACTTGTACTTTTACAAGCCTATTTGTTAAATATTATTCCACCCACTTAAAAATTGGGCCTCTAGCACTAATAGCATATAATTTTTTTTAATAACAGCTTATAATCAATTACATCAAATGCCGCGGAGAGATAAACATTAATAAACCTTCTAACAATGTTTTATCCAGTTGGTCGCATATATTTAGGATGAGCTCATACTTTGCTGTTTTCGTTAACTTATTTTCTAATTTATCTAATACAAAAGGTCTTTTCTAAAATTTTAGAAAAATAACTCAATAATTACGGTAGTTTTTTAAGAGCATAGAATCACCTTTCTTATATATACTTCCTTGAATGACAAATTAGTTATATCTGGTAAAACTCCCGATATTTCATCTTATATAAATTTAAGCAATGCAATCGGCGACTCATCTGGTCCAGTACTGGTCTTATTTGCCATATTTAAAATTATATTTTTATTTTGGTTCAAAATATACCGATTTTGAATAAAAATTTTGACATGTAAGTCTAGATGATTGTTTAGAGGTTGTTATCAATAATATTTTGGAATCAGGAGGTTCATCTTTTAGATTTTAATCCACGTTGCTATGGAGAAATAATTATTATTCAAATATTTTTTTTGTCTGTGAACCGTTATTTTTTTATTATATATATTATTATTAAATCTCAAAAATTGTTACATTAATAACTTTTATCATTACTTTTCAAATTAGAAATTGGTAAACAGAGGAAAAAAGTAATTCGAATTTTGTGTCATACAGGCTTTGAATTTCTGAATGGTATTCAAGAAAAATTGTCTTTTTTATTAACTCTATTAATACATCGAATTTAATTTACAAGTATTACTCAAAGTTGTGTCCGTGATGGTCTTGCCACAATCTTACTCGCGTAGCGAAATTCCCCACGCATGCCCGCAACGTATTTGGAGTAGCAAATTATTTAAATATTTATAATATAATTTATATATAAATTAGTATAAAATATTTGTATTAGCAATTCGCACCTTCATGTTCTCGCGCGTTGTTGGAGGATTGCGGAATACAATGTCTTTCAGGTAACCCCTAAGAAACAAATCTGGTGACGTTAAGTCCGGGGATCGGGGTGGCTAAACAACAAGTCTTCCGCAACCAATTCAATGAGTTGGAATCAGCTCATCTAAACGGCGGCGAACAGCACAAGCGTGTGGTGGAGCAATGTCCTGCTGAAACCACATCGTCCTCCGGGTACGCAAATTATCGTTTTCCAACAGCACTGGAAGGTCGTTCTGAAGAGACTCCAAATACCGCGCACTATTTAATGTCCCCTTGAAGAAATAGGGTCCAATTATCTACGAGCCGAAAAGTCCACACCGCACATTGACACTCCATCGCTGCTGTGCATTTACTTGTCGAACCAAGTGGGGATTTTTGGCACTGCAATAGTGGGCATTATGGGTGTTGACGAAACCGGTATTCTGAAAAGTACACTCGTCGGAGAACAGGACTCGGTGCAAGAAGAAATGGTTTCGATCAATTTTCTGCAAAGCCCAATTGCAGAAACCCACACGATTGGCGTAATCATCCTCAGAACGATTTTGAACGCGCATGATGATAGATGGTATTTGGCCGCGTGGAGTATCCTCCGAGCCGTATATTTTGGTATGCTGATCGATTTCTGTCTGGGTTTTCTGGTGACTGATATGTATTGAGGTATATCGCTGCAAGTATGGCAATAGTACGGGGATCCTCATACACAAGATTCGCTCGGGGCCGGTGTCATTGTAGGTGACTTTGGCGCAAACGTTTTCCAGATCTCGCATCGTACTACGAGACGGACATCGTCGATTCGGGAATTTTGCGCGATTCAGTTCGACTGCTCTGGTATAATTATTCAGTGACTGTCCAGCAACTTTTAAGATGTCCACAATTTCTTTCAGTGTGTACTAAATAGTGTAAATTTAATACTTATATTTAAAGAAACAGGACTAGAACCAGAATTGTATGAGGGCAGTAAAAGACGAAATCAACTGCAAGTGTAATTTAGTTAGTTAAAATTGCAAAAAAATGTATTTTTGTTTATAAAAAGATTTTTGTTTTTAGGCCTTAAGGCACGAAAAATAAACGATATAGTTTACTTATTATTTATGACAGAAATCAGATTTCTCTTCTCAGGGAGAAGAAGTGGTTACATTTGCTGCTGTTCGATAACTCCAATAATTTACAGAAATATAATATTTTATTTAAACCTTCTTCTTTACATAAACCTTCTTTTTATATAACAAATTTCCATAACAACCGCCATGACTTCCTAGGTAATTGCAATTATTATTTAAATAACTAACTACATCATCGAAGAGTTGCCGAGGGAGTAAAATTTGATTTATGTCATAATAATTGTGACAGACATCAAAATTGTTGTTGGGTTAAAATGAAAATCAGTTTATTAATAAAATAACCCGTTTGTAAAAAAAATAGTATCTCAAGAGAGAATGCTATTATTTGCTCCGATCATTTAAATCTTCGCGCTCTGGCTACAAATTGTCCCTCACAAATAATCAAGCATTTCTCTCCCTCACACTATAATGTACTATAAAACAATATTCATGATTTAATAATTGGTTAGTTCTTTTTCTGTCCTCCAAATAAGGTATGTATTTATTAGATTATAAATACAGTGCTTTATTAAAAAAATATTTTAATAAACTCATTATAATATTGATATCAGCATATCGTATCTTATAACTTACAACAAACAACAAAAACAATGGAGAGAAAAATGTAAATTAATTATTAGCACATATTTTTTAAAATAATTAGTAATTATATAATGAGATGATTAACTTGCTTGTTTTATGTTATTATGAACGAATATAATAGTATATCTGTGACCCTGCATAATATCATGTTTATCTACAACGTAAAATCGCAACCACATATAATATAATTTCTACGAACAATTTGCCATGTTTTATGTTTTATGAATGTGAACATAAGCCAACAATGTAAATTTTAATGAGTTATTTAAACAGCATTATGTTTTTAAAATCTATTGAATTTGATCACCATAAACATATTATAAAATATATTCGTTTAAGAAAATATATAAATACTATTCATTCTTGAACCAGCTACAAATATACGTCTAGATTTCCTTAATGAAACAAACCCGCTGATAATCGCAAATTTTTACGTGTAATTTTTTATATATTAATTTAACTCAGAAGAACTTTTATTTGAAACTTAAAAAAAAAATCTTTTTGGGATATTTCAAGATTTTTGATGAAAAACGTGAAAAAATACATAAATCTTCATATTGCCATTGTTGCACGAACGCCGTTAATGATATATGTTTTCTGACACATAAACCTATAGTTTTATGAAGAAAAATTACAGCGCTAGAGGAAGTCTAAATTCTTGCGCTTTTTTGTTGACTGGACTACATTTTCAAGCTAACATAAACATGGATGATGAATAAAATGATATAAAAATCATACAAAATAATTGTTATGGTTATATCAAGTAAATAGAGATTAATTTAATTTTTCGATAAAAAAAAGTTTTTTTGCTGGAAACTTTCCCTTTTTCTAATTAAAGCATATTGTATGAATCCAACAACAGCTGAACCAGGTTGATGAATATGGAGAATTTTCAAAATTATTATTGAGGTCGTATAGTTAACATATATGATTTCCAGTTTGTATTTGATGCAAATTTTAATTAAATATTAAAAAAAAGAAAGGGATCTAGAATTTTATCGATCCTCGCGGAACACCAACGAATATTAGAAGCAAATCAGATTTTATCTTGAAGTTAAGAATTTAGTAAGCCACAACTTTGGGCGGAAATTACGAAAATTGGTAAGAATCGTAGCTTTCAAATACAACTTTAATTTAAAATTTTTATGAATAATTTTTTTATGAAAATTTAATTGTGCGAGATAAAATTATATCATAAGTGTGAGAGCACGGTTCGCTTCGCTCCGATTTAATGTCAATTCTATCTATTTAAGAAAATAATGAAAATTACAACGCAACGGACTATTATTGGTACTGGGTCTGCCACGTGTCTTTGGTTTCACTGACTTTCCAACCATTATCAGACCATCAGCAACACGCATGCGAAAATGAAGCAAATCAAGAATTTCATTTTTATCATATTTAATTTGCCAAAGTGTTTTTTATATTCTAGCAAGCTATTACCAATTACAAATATAATTACAAATTACCAATGCAACGTCCACAAAATGCATTATAACCCGCAATTTTTTAGATCTTATGAATATTCTGTACAGGCTTATGAGCTGATCTGAAAGATCAACTCCACTCATACCAATATTTTATTGACAATTCCTTTAGAAAAAATTATTTTAGTTCATACATGCTGAACTAAAATAATTGTCAAAATATAAGTCTTTTTTTAAATCACTTCTCGAAGTTCTGTTGACGAGCCTTAGTATGCAATAAAATACGCTTGTCTACTTTTTCCAGAAAGTGCAAATATTTTGATTCCCCACGGACATGGTTTTCCTTTTACTTATTGTTTTATAGATAGGTTTCCAGTAAATGGAATCATTTGTTTGTCAATACAAACGTTTTCTTCTACATCTAACTGTAAACATCTGTTTCAAACGGCATTAATTATTGGACGGATGTTATAAAACTTTTCTTTGCAATTGTTAGACCGTTCCAAGTTATTAACAAGATGTAATGAAAATGTTCTAAATTGAAAAAAATCTACTTTTTGACATATTATCTAGAAACACGTCCATTCCAAGAGTTGCGTCCCAATATAAACGCAAACGGGGAAATTAATGCAGGCAGCCAATAATAATATACAATTCAAAAAGTATTTCAATTTCATAAGTATTTGTGGGTTTGAAATTTGTGTTGCCATGTTGCAATGAATAAATGTTAGTAAATTTTGTTACATTTTCAATGATATCGGTTGATAAATATCAGCTAAAATATTCCAACGGACTTTTGATCTCAATTATTTCGTCCACAGCTTGTTCTTGTTCTGTCTATTGAATTGAGCATGTGTTAAATCTATCCTTGCTCCACTCAACGTTCTTTTTTTAATTTGGAATCTGATTCCTATTTTCGTCTTCAATAATTTCCCTGTTTTCAACTTGAATGTCATCAACTTCGTGGTCAATTAGATCTTCTGTTTCATTTTCTTCTCTATGCATCACGTCTTGGCCAGGTCTAGTAAATTCTTTTATCGGATCTACAAGTTCATCTTGATTATCTTCATCATCTATCTCCTCTAAATCTGATAAGTCTCAACTCTCAAATAGTTCAATTAATTCAGCCACGTAATTTTGATGATCTAATTTGTATTATTTTCTAAATTTATTCATTTTGGCAGATATCTACAATACAAATCATAATACATTATATATAATAATACATTATAAATTTATTTTTACATTAACTTTGTTCAGAATCGGATAATAGTTCAATTAAACGTAAATATAATAAAATAAGTGGTTATGTACATTAGAAATGTACAACTGCTTATGACAGCCGAGTAGATTTGTACATTGTAATGTACATTCATTTATTCTTGCTTCATTACACAACAAAAGTCAAAAATATGTTATAATGTTATTTGATTAATAAATATTATGGCTTTATTCATAACTTTAACTAAAAACACAATCAAAATAATCATCTAATATATAATAATAAATTGAACGCTTACCTTATAGGTTATAAAAACATACAACACAATGTCACAAGTCACACAATATATTAAAGAAATCAATAGATGCAGCTACATGTATGGTTTAAACGTATTCTAGACAAACATATAAATGTGCAAAACGTCTCAATTCGTTTAAAAATCAAAAACACTGAGTTTTAAGCTAATGCAAAGTTTATGTACATTTTAATGAGCAGGAGGTCTGGAGGGGTTACCATTTAAACCTATTAAAATTAATACCGTAAATGTAATTAATTGTATAAATAAATTGCGAAGAAAGTCCTTCAATTTTGTAGAAATGATAACGACAAAGAAAATAATAATTTAAATCTTAAAAAAATGTTTATGTTTTTACATCATTGTCCCTAAATAAGCCGATAGCGGGGTTTTGATGGGACCAACAGCTTATAAGGTGACTTCCGAACCACCAGTGGATTGAAAGCGAGATTAAAATTGGTCACATTTTTGGGGTTTGAACCCACGACCTCTAGCTT
>JARJEC010014160.1:0-10402 GCA_030264575.1 Tachinus sp. AB-2021 | reverse complement strand
GCTTGCTAATCAACTTTCTGTAGTTCTCTCTCTTATGAATACCCAAAAAGATTGCAACAGCATTTTAAAAAGATTTCTATGCTGGTTTTTCTAAATCTTTAAATTTTTTTCAAATTTCGGATCTTTTATTAGTTCCTTAATTAGTGATCCCGCGAAGATTTCCTCTTTACTTTTATTGCCGCAATACTTGCTATAAGTATTACTAGTTATGTGGTTATTACTGTACCACAAAAAACTGAAGCCAATTAAATCAAAATAAATGCTTTTTACTAATGATAATTATTAGCTAAAACTGTATTTTCTATTAAAGTTTGTGTGGTGACCAGTCTTATCTATTAGAATCTATAAAATGTTGTAGTATTTAAAAATAGTATTTCTAAAGTAAAACTTCCTTAGGGGCGTTACTTCTTTTTAGTTTCGCGAGTCATGAAACGTTAATTCATGATAATTCATAATGTAAGTTATTAAGCAATAAAATATTTTTGAATTATTATACATAGTTGCGCAATTCTGAATTTATGTTACTAGATAATATTAAGAACACTGCGAACTGTTTCATAATATCAGAAATTGTTAACAATGACTTTTATGGGAAGTTCATATTGTTGTGAAATGTTTTGGATAAGTTGAAATGATTAAGAAATGCAAAAACACTTGAAATATATATAAAAATTATATGTAAGTCAGTTGTAAAAAAAATTAGCAGAATGTCATAAATTATTGAGAATATTTCAAAATGTGAAATTGTAAATTTTGAAATGTGGAATAGTTAATTAAAATATAGAGACGATAAACATTATCAAAGTTTTTTAAAGTCTCAAAATATACGGTAAATATTATTATTTTTGAAGCTGCTAAGAAAATATTGCGAATAATGAATTTTATTAACCACAAAAATGTGAAATGTGAAGAAAATTAAGGTTGTCGATGTTGAAAAACATATTAAAATATTTGGGTAATTTTGAAAACGCCTGTTAAAATTCATCAGTATTGGTCAGAAAGTTTATTTTTTCATTTAGATTCAGCTTCACAGAACAAGGAAGTGTAAAGGAATAATTGGCAATAATGTTTACTATTCACTTTGATTGACTTAGCAGAAGATTTTTACTCTTATTTTATTGTATAATCGTCAGGTACCCATCTTGTGTTTTAGCAAGATGCGGTTAAATGAGAAATAAGGTGAATTTGAAAGAAAACAATGTCTCATTAAACTACATAATATTTTGTTAAATAGTAGGTTAGATGTATACATAACCTATATGACAATATGATATGTTTATTCACATTTTATTGCCTGAAATGTCGTAATGGTTATAATTTATAACGACTCAATCAAATTCTTAATATATTATTATAATAAAAGCGATCTGAGATTTAACAACAATAAACGATCATGATTGATATTTGTAAACATATGCTTACATTTTCTAATTATATTGCTTCATCACTAAATGAAAATCACTTTAAGTGCAATTTGATGTGAGCTGAAAACATTTTATAGTTGCATATATCACCATATATGATATGTATTTCGTGTTTATATATATTTTATATTTTTATGTAACAAGCCATAAAACAGATGTTATTAGTATAGAAATACCTGCTGCGGTAGGACTGTTTAGGTAGGTAAATCATGGGAGGTCCAAAACTTGCAGATTACAAAAACACTTATTCTCACATGGGTTTAGGTAAAATATCAGCTTGGATTGATAACTTTATCAATAGTAAACAATGGGTGATTTGGTTGCCCTGCTGTTTAATATATTTGTTAAATTTTTAAATAAAAGACAATTAAAATTTAATTGATGTATAATAATATTAAAAAACTACCATTCCCAATAAATAATTTATTATATTATATTAAATTATTTTGATAGTGCAGAACTATTTAATAAAATAAGCAATATCATTTAAGCAAAATTTAAAAAAAAGATATCTTTTAAAAAAAAGATATCTTTAATTTTTATCTAAATTTTAATAATGCATTAACTGGCGTTTAAATAAAATAACGTGTAATTATAGAAAAAGAATATCAAACTCATAATATGCTTAATGGTTTCTAAAGCATCTAATCCGGCTAAAATTTTCTTTTCATTGCAGCATTTACAACCTTATTACTTATTACAAATCACACAGAAGTAAAAGTTCGATGAAATAAAATCGCATTTTGAACAAATCCTTCTTGTAGAATACTTTCAATAGAATCTAAAATTTATAAACCTTTTTTAGAATTAATATAAGCCTCTTTTCGGGGTATGCAAAGCTTTAAAATTATCGATCTTCCGCACACACATTGCGTTTTATACACCCCGCTAGAAAAAGGTCCTAAAAATAAGCTCAACTATTAGCGATTTGAAATGAAAAGAAATTGCGTTCGTTATAAAACTCCGCTCCGGTTGGATTTCCTAGCCTATTATTTATCGTTAAGATGTGTAAATTAGCGTTTTATTTTATGCTTTTACTGCGTATAGGTGGGAGTCTAGGCAAGCGTAATAAATGCTCGTATTGGATAAGGTAACATACGTTTTATGTAGCTGCCATTTCTGAAAGTACTTTAGTTGTGGTGTGTTTACCAAGTCTCCTAGTACTGGCTGACATGAGCTTAATTATACAATTATTGATTAATAAATATTGTTTTTTGTGTTCTTTATTATTGACATTTACTGCATCGATTTTATAGTTTCTTCAATTATTTATTCTATGCTATAAGATTATTTGAATATGTGTGTCTAAGTTTTATATTAATAATATTTGGTTTATAAATGAAAATATATTAATACAAACAAAATACAAAAAATGATGGATTCAATTGCGTTTTAAAATTTTACAAAATTATTCTTTGCACGACAAAAATTGCTTTAAGAAATTAGGATATTTTTTGTATTTATACTCAATGAAGCAACGTGTTTTATTGCCAAAAAAATTGAAGAATTAATCTAAATGTTATATTAATTTGTATTTGGGGGGGATTTACACTACTTCAAATATTACATCAACGTCATCTTATTTATGTGCTATTTTTACTTTACTTTTTTACAAATGTATAATTGCTGCTTATTTTTTATGAAGAAGATTAATTTTAAACTTATTATTGCTTATCTCAGAAACCTAAAATTATTAATAAACTGCGATTTTATAATTTTTATTTTTACTAATCAATATTTCTTGACTGTGGTAATGTTTTGATTTGAAAATTTTATTATTTTATTATAATTTATAAACGTTCAGAGGCGAATGTAGCATGGGGCCTGAAGCGTACTCATATTTGGGGCACCTACAAACATAGATATTAGTATAGCAACACAGGGGGTAAAATTTTTTTATAAAAAAAACGCAAAAACATGGCCAACTCAACTTTGAGTATGTAGCACAACTTTGCGCAATATATCAGCAGGAATTGGAGCAATTTCTTCACGAATAAATTCTTTTAATTTTTATAACGACGTCTGTGGATAGTTAATACAAACTCTACTTTTTTAGTATTTTGACGAGAAAAAAACTGGTGCCATAAAAATCAGTAGAATGAGGCGACCACTCAATATATCCATTTTTAACAGTCCGGCGGGAAAATATCACTATGAAAAGCGTCCATTTCACGCACCATCCTGCCGGAACTAAAAGTTTTCTATGCTAAGTTCTTACTGAGTGCAGAAATTTTTGTAACATTGTTTGATACCATTTTCCATTTGCAGCAACTGCATTGCTCATAGGGTAGGTATTCAGAAAAGGGTTCAATGATTTGTTCAAAGTATTTGCGTATCAAACAATGATAAGTTTGTAACAATTGCTGCGTATTGCACTTATTTACATTGTTGGAAATTAATTTCTCTGCGTGAATGCAGTTAAAGCACGAGTGACAAAACAGGCGGTTTTCACTATTTACTCATAGTTTATAAATTGCAAACCGATATTATCATGGATGACCTTTTTTGTGAATACATTGCTTAAAATTGATTATTATAATATGAAAATTGTAAAAGGGCCTTTTATACATTTTTATAGCTCATACATATTCTTTTTAGACCACGACTTTTGCAACATTGTAGCATTATATTTTCAGCGCTTATTGCTTGTTTTTCCGGTTATGTAGACCGTAGACTTTTTTTTAAATACACTCACGCAACTTCACCGCCGCATGTTTTTTGGTTGTTTTGGTTTTGCTTGAACAGCATCTCAAACAAGATCAATATTTTCGTTAAAACGACCAAAACAAGATTTTTCAGTATGCTGTACATTACACAATTATACTTAGAATTCTCTCTCCGTGTAAAGCTAACCAATTAGGATATTTGCCTAAAAGCGTTTTAATTTGAAAATACTGCAACAACTTCTGCGTGTTTTTTATTCCATAAAAAATTTGCATTTTTTAATTTTTGTATAAAATTCCACTTTTGTGGCATTTTTTTAATTTTTGCAGAATTAAAAAAAATATTCGCGTAGTAACAACGTCATTATTTATATTGTTTCTGAAAACAATGCAACAACAAAATTATAAAACAAATGTTGAACAATAAATTAGTATTACAAAATCAGGTTATGGTAGTACTGTCAGTCAGTATTCTTCTAGCATTTTAAGTATCCTAGATAGTCTACAGCAGGGGTGGCATTCCGCTCAATAAATAAATGAGCAATAATTGAGTTTTAAGTTTAGGGCAACCCCAAAAAAGAAATGTCATTAACAATAAATATGAAATATGGAGATGTAGTATTTCTTTGTTCGGACAACAAAAAAAAGATCACCAACAATAAATGTAATGATAAAAAGGTCCTCACAAATTTTGGTGTGCGGCTCCCAATAATTTTAGGTACGTATTTTAGTACGTACGTAATCCCTGGTCTATAGCAAATTTAGTTTTTTTTTGTACTTTTATATCAATTAATTAATCTAACTTAATCTAAATATATCTTAACCAGGTGAGTTTTTCCTGTTGAAATCCAGCATTTCTTCGTACGTTCATTAAAATGTCACTGTCCAGACGTTGTTTGCGATTGCCTTTTTTCTATTTTTTTTCGAATAATGTTGTTATTTAACTTGTTTCACTTATTTTCATTATCAAATATTTTCCAAACGATACTGGGTTTAAAAGTCTTAAATATCTCCATTTATTGTTTCTAAGACATTAGGTGATGTTTAGCATTATCTGCTTATTTCTCTCTTTTGAGCTTATTTCAAGTAACGTTTCCTTTGCTTTAGCTAATAATATGATGGCAACTTTTATGGTATGAGTCTTTGCAGAGCATCTCTAGTCCAGTTTGAGAATGTTTTAGTATCTTTGGTAGTTCATGGTGTCTATTATTTGAATTATTGATTCTGTTTATGATTTGTTTACACCAAATATTTCCAGATTGTTTTAATATGCTACTAGTTAAATGCCATTACATATTAATGCTCTTTGCATAGGCCATAAAATGGATAAATATAGAACTCAGCATTGCATTTCATGTTCCACATGATTAAGTGTGAAGTTAATTCTTATTATCTATTTAGGGCAAAATATATTGTCATAATAATAATGATTCTACTTGGAAATATGAATTGTGATTTATGTTTTTATGATTTTTTTAATTTCTCTATATCCATATTGATTATCACCGAAATTGCAAAATTTTATTTAGTTTGTCCACAATTATCTTTCTAGAAGCTTGTTAAATTATCCAACAGACATATTGGTTTCTATGTTTATATCAGGTTTGTTGGCTTTTTTATTGAAACTAGAATTTACTTTTTCTAATTATTCAAGAAGATTCCTTGCTTTGGAACCATATTTTCAAGATTTTGGAGACCTAAAAATCGCTGCTGCGACAATACAGTCACTTAACATATTTTTAGTAGACTTTGGGATACATTTTCTTGCCAAAAAGAAACTAAACACCAACATTTTAATACATGTGCAATTGAATGTAATTTGTGAAATTTAAATATACAATATGTTCTATAAACTATTTAATAAACATTGGCAGATATTAGCTGGGTCGGTTCTAAACTTAATTTGTTAAATGAACATTGGTCCAATTTGCTTTTGTTTAAAATATGAAGAAAATGTACTAGATAGTGTCCTTGACAACCTTTCAATTAATGTTTGGGCTATAATTAGTAACCAATATTTATTAGCAAATTTAGCATGTATGACGTATATTAAACAAAGAAATGTTACATCCGTTTCAGGATATTAAGTATATAGCCAACCAACATGGTACAAATCTCATATGTCGTGTGACGTAATCTATATTTTGTCGATGTAAAATTTGCACTTAAGGGTGTATATTTTAAATAGTTTTTATAGTCCGAACATTTATTACCTTAATTTATTATAATTTTTATATGAACCGCCATTTTATTTGAAAGTTTAATTTTGATTAAAAGATGCAAATTTATTTTAAAAAATAAAGCTTATGGAAAGTGTATTTGTTTTATAAATATAAACAATTAACATTGAGTCTAGACCAACTGTTTCAAATTTTATTGCGACCCTTAGATAGAATTAGATATGATACTTGTTAAAAAAATCTTTTCAATTTGTGGGAGTATTACTGGCTAATTTTACATACAAAATTTTACACAATTTGAAACAATTCCAAAAATTATAATTTATTTATTGATGATAAACAGATTCACAAAAATTTCAAAAAATCTTTTTACATGATACTAACAAATTATACAAGATTTACACGTATTTAAAAAAAATCAAATGAATAAATAATAAAGCGTAAAAAATCCAGTAAAAACTAAAAAAACTATACAACATATTCCAAATAAAACGAATATACTAAAAAATTCCACACATTAAGAAAAAATCTATAAAATAAAATAAAAATCCACAAAAATTCTATACAATTCCAACAAAAAATCGCTGAAATTTTTTTGAGAAATTATATTATATTTATGTGAAATTGTATAAGAATTTTGCAAAGAAAACCTCAGAATTAAACAAAAATTAAACATTAAAAACTTTAAGTAACACAAGTTCAAAAATATTTTGCACAATTTTAAGAAACTGTTAAAAAAATGTATAGAAATACTTTACACAATTCCAAAATTACATACATTTTATAGAATTTATAAAATCCGGACAATTTCATCCACACATAAAAAAATTCCACAGTAATTACCGTCCTTTAAATTTGTCACCAAAACATATTCAGATAATCTGTTTGCGAACATTGTTCCAGACTAACTAACTAGAGCTGTAAATTGTATCTCAAAACTAAAAACAAATTGAAAAAATCATATTTTTAATAAATAAAGTAAATTACACTGATTAAAGTCGCACTAAGTTTTCTGAATGAATGGATTTTAGGATATGGGATATAGGACAAATTAAAAAGTCATGCAATTAGTAACACATAATATAATCTAGTAGACTAGTAAAAGTGAGTAGTTATAAGACCTTGTCTTGCAAGAAAAATATAAAGTAGCAGAAATCCATCGGGAACACTAAGTATTACAAACAAGCAACTAATATCACAACACCAAGCTTTTAATAAAATCTAAATAGATTGAGTAAAAATTATTATTCAAATTTGCTTTAAGTGGAAACAATCTGTTAGGTTTGATATAAATATTAAATAAACAATATTTTGAATACTTACTTTTCATCCATTTTCAATTATAAAATATACAATTCAGTTTTTTATAAATAATAATTATCAGCCCCATATTATGAAGTCGTTAAACTCAGTAGTGCTTTTCACATAACTTTTACAACACCTATAATTCAATAATTAAAAATGATGAGCAAATGCAATGTACTGTTGTGTCATTCACACTTTGTAAGTCGTTTAATATATGCTACAAAAAACATATTTAGTTGATATTAATTTGTTGCATTCATAATATGTTAAAATTTTTTTTATTAGTCAACATAATACACTAAACTACAAAAGAAGATATTTAATTGATTGTAGAATATTAATGAAAATACAATTATTAATTTATGAGAAAAAAATTACATTATGGCATAGAACAAATTAATTTGTTATGCTGCTTAATAATAATATATTTTTCAAACGTAGTTGTTTTTGTAATAAAAATTAATGATTGTAATTATTTATTTAATTTTTATGTCAATTATTACACATGCAGGTTGTGCATTTATTATAGCAAATTCAATTATAATTTTATTTACTGATATAATCAAGTTAAATATGCTGTGTATTTTATATTCTGTTGCCATTTTGTAAACTATATAAATCCAATTGAATTTTGTTCCGTGTTCCACTTTCCTCTCAGGTAAATGATAATGATCAAACAAAATTGTTAGATACAGCGGCACGAGTTCCGACACGGGGGCCTATAGCCACCATATCGCTAGTATCAATTTTCGGTATATAGGATCTTGCATAACGACATCGATTGAGTCTATCGCTGTTCCCCAAAGACTCTTTTCAATTTTCAATATTTCCCTACAAGCTCTTGATGTTTTATTCATTGCACTCAGCGCCATCTTGAGAGACTCAATCAGACAATCTCATTGGAATGCATGCATATACTGGCGCATCCGGCCACACGTTGAGAAAGCTCTGATACGCTCATATACTCTCCTCACTGCCTATTCCTACCATTGTCTATAGTTAAATTAATATACAGTGTGTTTTCCGCCTATAAGGACTTCGCGTTTTATGGGACTATGTGATTTAACCGCAAAAATATATTCAAAACGGTTAATTAAATTTATATTATTATTTTCTAAAGAATTGATATTTTAAGAATTTGTAAAAATAAATACGTCGCCGTATACTGATTGCCGAACCAATAGACTATAACATATTATACAAATAGACTGCTGCTTCATTGTTACGTCTGTTATTGAAATCGATTTGTATTAATGCAAGATATGCAAAGAATACAAAGCTTTTCTGGTCACGTTGAAACGTAAACCGCAATCCAGACACATGTAAAATATTTACAATAGTATTAATTCATTTCAACTGTAATTTACGAACCTACATTTAAAGTAAAATTCCCGTTCCCCACCGTGAAGTTTCTCGGTATAATAAATATTTTAAAAGGATGATCGCAATTATAAGTTTATAATTGCAAAGTACATTCAAAAATATTTAATAACAGGAACATGGTAAACTTTTAAGACTGTATAATTAAAATCAATTTTAAGTATAGTTTGTTTTAAAATGTGGTGCCGACCGGTAATGTTTAGAGTAGCTCGTCTATAAATTAAAAGTAATTACAAAACAATTTAATTCCGTTTGCATTAACAATTCAAATTAATATACTGACATTATAATTCTTGGAATCCACTTAATAATTAAAGCAATTACGGCGAATGTAAAGAGCTCCTTAATTCTTAAAAAGGCTATTTGAAGTCGACGCTAAAATCAGCTTTGCGAGGAAAAACGAAAGCCGTGTTTATTTTTCATCAGGCGGATTTTTAACCCCGTGCAGTCGGGCAGTTGAATTGTCGCGGATTTATCGGTTGTGTGAGGGCAATGGCGGGCTGGTGCGCTAGATATTTGATCCTCACCTAACGTATATATGTATTTGGGGTTCGATTATAGAAAATACACATATGTAGCAGGAGCGAACATTTAAAGGAAGCGGATTTTCATGTCATACCAAAAAATAATGAAAAAATCACTAACAAAGTCCGCGCAAGATCAACGGTTTATTTATATTTTCTACAATATAAAACAACAAAGACGATGCCAATAAATATACACTATTATTATTGATTTTTTTAAAAACTATTTATTCTTTTCCATTTACAAATACAATACAACCAACTGAGCGTGGCATATGGAAGGTCTTTTCGCGCAACGATAAAAATGCTCAGAGGCAAAACCAGCGCTGGTTTTGTCTCTGAGCATACTCTGAACCTGTCTTGTGTTATTTATGTGTCCTTTTCTATCTTTGATTAGCAGGCAATTTATTTTTATGAATAAAAAAAAAATAATTAAAAATATTTTATCCCGCATCCAATTTTAATACAAATTTAAAAAAATAGAATTATTTAAAAATAATTAATTAATTAAAAATTTCATACCGTACACTTTAATTTGATCCAATTAAAAGGGTTAAGTACCAGGCAATTCATTTTTATAATTTTAAAATATTTGAAATGGGGTCGGTATTCGAATTTAAAAAATTAGAAATGCACCTGGCATACGTAATAAATAATAATATTAAAATAATTAAAGAAAATATTATACCAGACATTTCACTTTGATCCAATTAAGAGGTTTAAGTACCATGCAGTTCATTTTTATAAATTAAAAAATTGAAATGCGGCCGGTATACAAATTAGGAAAATTAGAAATGTCGTAACTATTGTATATTGTGTAAAAATTGTGAATAAAAAATGTAACAACACTCAAATCACATAAAGATTTTTCACTCACGTCATTCCATTGGTGTGCTATCGTGTCAATTGGCTGAATGTCCAGCTTT
>JARJEC010014119.1:0-10628 GCA_030264575.1 Tachinus sp. AB-2021 | reverse complement strand
TCACAAAATTCTATTCTACGATAGTGGTCATCAGGGAAAATTCCTGAAGGATTTGGTATTTATTGGAATGATAATTATGTTGTTTAGAATAATAAAAAATAAAAACTTTACCCACGCTAATATTAGTTACTACTGAAATTTTACGAATGGACAAATTTGAATCTTGTCCGATCATTGAACACACCATTATTTCTTGCATTTCGGCAACTTCACTTATTTTGGATGTTTTATGGCATTTACAACCTACAATGCACCCTTTGTCCTTAAAATATGCAAATATTGCTGCTAACGTCGACACGGAATTGGGATATTTTACAAAAAATAAATCCCTTATCTGGCGCAAAGAATGACATTGAAAAGTTAATGACATAATCACAATTTTTTCATTATGAGTGTATGCCATTATTTGTTATTGTTTACTGTTAATTATTATTTTTTTGCCAGTTTTATTTTATTTTATTTTGTTCTGCAAAGGAAAAGACGGCAAAACAGAAAAAAGCAAACCGGAAAAAAGCGAGTAAAGAAAACCAGCTGACTTGGTCGAAAAAATAATTGCTGCGTAGCAAAAATGTGAGCAAGAAAGAGGCCGACGGCAAAACAAAAAAGAAAAATGTCGATGTTAAAAATTATAACTGAGCAAAGTTATTGTTTCCATGCCGCAGTCTGTGTGAGTATAATAGAACTGACGCTTGGCGGCTTACCTTCGCCGATCCCCTCTCTAGGCCGAATCGAGCCGAACGGTTGGCCTATGTACGGAAATCCCGAGAACAATCGGTATATCTTACGTGGACTCGTTAAAAATAAATTATTGAGAGTTTTGACAAAATATTGTTCTTGTGGCGTCTTACATATCTTTAATTTTATTTTATTCATTTTCGATGTGAAACATCTAATGGCGCATTAGGACGAAAGTTTCCATACACCTTGATAATCACGCAAGATTCAACAGCATGAAGTTTGCAGAAAAAACATTAATTGAATTAGTGACAATATCATGAGTGACGGTGACAATAAGGAGCACCAGAATGCACAGCCGAAAAATGGATTCGATTTTCACACCTACCATCCGTCCAGCGACTGTTCCACTTTTATTTTTATTAAAAGCAAAATTCATGTTTTTTAATTGATAAATTAGCTTTTGTGGTTTATTCATCATTCAATTTTATGACAACATTTTTTATTAATATAAGTGATTATGATAAAACGTTATTGAGATACGTAATTGAATATTTATATTATTGTAAAATCGATGTTATTGCTCAATTTACTGGTAAAGTAAATTAATAAAAATATTTATCAAAATTATAGTGAGAGGTTAACATGGTTGTCTACCAAATGGGCAACCCAGAAAACTCGATTGGATTTAATTTATAAAATAACTATATAAAAACTCACTGGGTTTTATGTTATTTATTTCTTTATACATTTATTACTATGTATATTTTTATTTGCTGTATTCGCTGAGACTACGCCTCATATAGTTATCTTATTCAGTCAATCAACATTTTCGTTAAACAAATTTTTCACATTTTATGAATTGTTGGAAAAATTGTCCGCTATTTCGTGTTTTGCCACTCATTTTATTGCAACAACCATTGCCATGTGATCAGTAAGTTTTGGATAGATTATGAGAACCTTGTTGATTTATTAGTACTTTGTGGTATTTTTAGAATTTTGTGCAGCTGTTGGTCAATTTTGCGCACCGATTATTTTGTTTTATTTATTTAACTCTCTGCCCATTTCTGTTTGAACCTGAATTATTGGGTTTTTTATCGTGCACACAACATCTAGACAGTACACGAGACGTTGAATACAGTACGTTACGCCTTGGTCACAGTGCTAACTTTTCGCAACGAAAAATGTGTTAAATACAAAAGTTATGGTTTTCTTGTAGAATCTGCAATAAAAAATGTGGGGATGTCTTAAGATAAAAACTCAGCGGGTTGGGTGGAGGGGGGGAATTTTCATTGCAATTTTTTATTGTCGATTCGGATTCTACGGAATAAATACGTAGCTTCTGTATTTAATTTAACACTTTTCTCGTTGCGTGATAGGAACTGTAACCAAAGCATTTTAATTCCCATAGCCCTACCCCCTGGAAGGGCTATGACCGCATAGTATTTTTTAAAATATTGAAGTCGTATTGTTTTGTTTTCTAATCGGTAGCGTAATTTTTAAAATATTTCGTGGTTTTAAAATCTAAGATAACACCCTATGTGCAATTTATCATTAACATTTTTAAATCGTTCATCAAATATGTGGTTTGCCAAATTTTGACGTTATAAGATTGGAAATAATTATTATAAACAAAGTTGAATAATTCATTTGAGCTGTTTATTTATTCAAAGAATTCATTTTAATTTTTACCGATCTTAAATTTTGTGACGTTAGTCCTGAAGACGAAACCTGTAAAAATAAGTATATATATATATATATATATATATATATATATATATACGGCATATAAAATATAATTTGTTTTAATTTTATATTAAACAACTGTTTTAAAACATAAACAGACAATGGCACTAAGTTTATATTTTTGCTTTTATTGATGAATTTTCTTTCAAATTAGCCTAAGATATTCTTCCAGAAAGAAAAACTACAATATAACAAACTATGTGCGCATTTTAACAAAATATTTTAATATATTGTCGGAGAAATTGTTGCAAGAAACCGCTTAGGAAGAAATTAAAAAGTAAAAGTTAATAATTTATATATGACCTCTATTTCGTAAACAAAAATAATTATTACATAAGAGTCTAGTGCTATTAAAACACCATTGCTTCTTAATATAATTTTATTGTTTAACGCAGTAAACATTATACAACTGTGCGCACTATCACTTTCTTCGGAAGATCTCATAGAGACTACAAATATTGTTTCCACCTTTTGCATTACATTGCTGTTGCAACATTTGAATCGTACTATTATATGCATGATCGTAAAAATGTATTTATAAATATTATGGATGAAATAAAAAAAAGTAATTCTAATATTTTATGACATTGTTAACAATAAATATTAATAATAGGTTATAAAAATATTTATGCAAAACTATACTTACGCCAACTTTTGTTGAATATATTCTTACTTACAAATTATCAGACAAACTAAGTCACTAAGTAGCAATTTTTAAATACTGAGAAAATTTTAACTTACTTGTCAATAGTAACGAAAATAGGGAAAAACTTGTGTTTTTATGTATTATATATCTGTACATTAACAATTTTTTTTCCGACGTTCACTGCTATTTACAAATAAACCGCGATAATCTCAGATTTAATTTTGAAAATTAAAACTACTTAAAAAATTACATTGACATTAAATCGTGAACTAATTCAAAAAGCATTAGATTTAATAATTTAGTTTATAACTATTATATACAATACTATATTAGTAGGTTTTGGTATCGCGAACCATGTTAAACCATTCGTATTACAGCATTCAACCAGAATAAAATTGTTTTATAAAGCTACATTCGGACTTGCAGAACTATTTATGTTTAAAATACTGATAGTTTGGACATAACTTTATAATAAAACGTGAGTTAGCAGCAAATAAAAACTTAAAAGTATTGCTCAAATTGGTGTATTTTGGAAGCTGTTACAACTGTTACAAGTTAGTTTAGATAATTTGGATGTACATGATAGAATAACGTTCTGATATTTATTTCTTGCACGTCTCAATATTTACCGTAGAATGAAATTTATATCACTTCCGCAGTAAATTTTGTTTTTGTTGTTGAAACGTGTATTTTTGTAACACAATTAAGAAATAAAGGTCCAGAATTTCATTAAACTATCATGGATTTCTTTCTTTGGGGATAAATTAAACAACAAGTTTATAGTGTACCTTTGTCAGACGATGAAAATGTTTTAACGAACCGTATAACAAGCCATTCAAAAACTTGACGGGCGGAAATTTAATTCTTTGAAATCCGAATTGGTGGTACTCCCACCAATACTTACTGATGTGCTCTTTGAGCATCCGGCGAATGAACCTCTCTGCGATCTTTCCCATAATGCAGAGTAAGCTGATGAGTCGATAATTGAATCTAGCAGATCTGCCCTTGTTGACTTTGGGGATGATTATAATCTGTGAGTGTTTCCACGGGTTCAGAAAGTGGACTAGACACAGCATGGTATTGACTATTGTACACAAAGTGAGTACTTCCTTTAATGAAGCAGTTTCATTTTTTTTAGCGAATTAATCTCGCACCTATTATAGAAACTAAAAATAATCGTAACTTTCGTAAGTGCGGAACTTGACATCGAAAATGCATGATATACCTACTTGTCAGAACGGACTGAGATTTAGTTACACCACCTCAAATTAATTGCACCTACGTGGTGTTTAAATTAATTTGAGGCTCAACGAAAAGAAACTATTTTGACTCCGAAATTATATGGTGGACACATCCACCCTCCTACAATGTGATTGTAAACAAAATTATTTATACAATTAATTAAGAAGCATGCAAATAACAATAATTTCATAAATAATAACTATGTTTATGCGTGTGATAAACACCAACTTCCGTTGATAACATCGCTATAGAAATTGAATAAAATATTCATATACCACTTTAATTCATGGGAAGTCTGTAAATACAACAGCAAATACACAATTACATCTTATTTTATGTTATTAAGAACACACTTATACTTACGTTGCATAACAATGCGATCTTTCAACTACTGCTGGGTTAAAATATCATTGATTTTTATTATATTTAAACAAATCAGTTTATGAAATTAACAGAGTAGGTTTAATTTAATTGATAAACGTAAAATTAAATAAAATTCCTTTGTAAATATTTATAACTAATAAATCAGTAATGGCTTTCTTTAGCTATAAATCATATTATAATTATTTCATCATGATATTTTTGTTGTTTAATATTTTATACAAAATATAATTAAACACTTGATAATATTTTATTAATTGACATGTATTCGTCTATCCAATTACATTATAATGCTATTGCCAAACAAGCATGTTTTAAATATGCAGATATATGATTACTAACTGGTAATTGCAATTGCTTTAATTCAATGGAAACGCCAATGCCATTGAAGTGATATGAATAAAAAATCAAATGTACTGTTTTACAGTATATGCGCAAAATAGTATTCACTATCGGTTCATTTTAAAAATTTCAAAATGTTTCCCTCTCAAATACCGCTTACATTCATTACGATTGCAATTTTATTGTATGCGTTACTCATTTTGATAAAATGAATGCAAATGTTAGGAAATTCTATTTTTTGTGCAAAATTTTTCTACAATTTATTTCAATTATATTTAATGCACATAATACAAAAAACTATTAAAAGTTTTTTATTTAAAAAATTTTAAACCCGCAAATTTAATGAAAATGCAACTATCAAATTGCAATTTTAGTTTTTATCTCAATAATTGACACTTGTGCTTTTAGGATTTGATGAAGTTTGCCAAAACAACACAAACATTAATATTTTTCATTGCTTCAATTTCATAGAGTTATTGATTGAAAAACAAAATTCAACATTTTAACTGCATTAAGAACTAACAATATTAAGAAAGAAATTATTTTATTCACATTTGTTTTTACTAAATGTATTTATTTAAGTTGTCTCCTACTTAAGGTAAACATTCACACGATTTATTATCGAAACACGATTTTTTTGCATATTATTGTCTATTAACACTAGAACAGTATGGTCGTAAACTTGTTCTTTCAAACAGACCCAGAAAAAATAATCCGACCAATTTAGATCCGGTGATCTAGACGATCTAAGACCACCTCTTCCAATCAGTTGTATTCCATAATATGCCGGTGCACCGTCATGTTATAAATAACAATTTTATCTATCTGATAACCTGCTAATGGAACTTTATCGAGCAATGCAAGTGCTAAATTTTCATTTAAGAATTATAGATTCAAGGCTGAATGAAGTTTGTTAGATATTATGCGTGGACTAACTACATTATTATATAATATTAATAACACCCCAAATCTTAACTGGCCGTTGTCTTTGATAAGATATTTTACTATTAATATTATTATTAGTATTAAGTGATGGTTTCCACACCTCATGCAGGTTATGAGTTTTTATGATACTTAAGTAAATATAGATTCATTACTCCACAGAATCTTTTCAATGAAATGTGAATTATATTATATATTATTTTGTATGAACAGAAACAAGTTGTTCTTTAACCATTTATTCCAAAAAATTATCTTTATGTAAGTTTATTATGTCATTCGTGTCTAAATCCTTTTAATCTGGAACCGTTATTATTTAAGCTATTCTTTATTTTATTATAAGCAGCCGTTTTTATTATTTATTTCAATATTTTGTGATAACTACCTGTGTTGCGTAAATTGTATTAACATTTGTGGCAATTGAGGTTATAGTATGTACATTTAATTTTCCATCATTTACTGGCAATACAAAACATTTCTTTATTTTTATCAAATTTTATGAGTAAAACTGTCGGTTTATAATGCAACTCATCTGCTATTGGAATTGACAAACCAAATAAAGTATTATGTGTTTTGACGTAAAGATTAATTATAAGAACAATATAGGAAACCATACCTACCACTGAAGAAACGATATTTAAAGTTTATTATATATTAATTCCTTTTTGCAACATTGATTATTATTACAATAAATTAAATTAATTTCTAATTTATGAATTGATTAAAAATATTTTACTTTCAATGCGATGAGAGCATCTATACGCCGATCGGGGCAAAATTAAAGTAATATATTTTTTCCACAACCGGTTTGAAATGTAGGCTGTGAGCACCTCAAATGAGGTGAGAAAATTCTTTTCTCACCTAGGCATGAATGTGAATTACACCAGTTTTATGACATCTGAGAAGCTGCGTTTGAAGTTTCTTAAGTGTCATAACCAATGCCGTCTAATCTATTTGTCGGAATTTTTTTTACAACGAAATTGTTCCGTTTGGGGAAAACTAGTATTTAAAAGTGCCCTTGTAGATCTCGCCTACGGCTCTGTTTATAAACTGTGTCCACTGTCTGCAAAATAGCACTTTCTCACCTCTGTTAGAAATACTATTTTTCACAACCGATTTGAAATGTAGACTGTGAGCGCCTCAATTGAATTGAGAAAAGCCTCTATTTTCACCTAGGGACGAATGTAAATCACGCGATTTTTATTACATTTGAGAAACTGCGTTTGAAGTTTATTAAGTGTCAATATCAAAGCCGCCTAATTCGTCTTTCAAAATTTTTTTTGTTTCCTTTTATCGCAACAAAATTCTGCGGGTTGAGGAAAAATAGTCTTCAAACCTTGTTATGAAAGTGCCCTTGCATACCTTGGGCAATTATAAACCATGCCTACGGCTCAGTTTATTAACTTTGACTGCAGTCTGCAAGAGAGCACTTTCTTACCGGCGCTTGAAATATACTATTTTTTCAACCGGTTGGGAATGAAAATTAACTTTTCGTATCGAGTTACAAAAGTAAATTATGCCATTTTTGCCTACTATATTTGTCAGGAATATAACTATCCCTCTTTTTCCTTTTTTTCTGCAAAGTTATGGCGTTTGTTATTCAAACCTTGTTAAGAAAATGCTCCTGTAGATCGTGGGGAATTACAAATTTTGCTTACGGCTCGGTTTATAAACTTTGCCCGGGGTCTGAAAGAGAGCACTTTTTACCTGGTTTTACAATATACTATTCTTTACATAAAAATATACATATATAAATTAATTAATTAAATTAAATGTTATTACATATTTTGAGAAACAATGCTGCCTGATATATTTAATTATTTTATTTGACTAATCTGAGAGAGATAGAGTAGGAGTACTCTCGCTTTTTTAATTTGATACATATTTATTAAATTATAATGCGAGTGATTAACAGTAATTTAATTTAAAAAATGCAGTTTTAATCAATGTTGTACTTCTGATGTGTGGTCCAAGCACATGCACATTGATTTTATATCATTTACTTTTATAGCTTCATATTTTGTAATTCATCCCACCCACGTAACTAGTTATAATTATATATTAATTCTTGTTCGTGTGGTTTTGTAAAGCTGTGAAAAGTACCAGAATGGATAGCGATGCATTTACAAAGTAATAATTTTATTATTATAAATTATAATTAAATTAATAGTAGTTACAAGTTTATATATAAATACATATATATATTTATTATATTTCTTATTGTAGAATTTTAGTCTGCATAATAAAATTTTAATAAAACACATTTTTTTAATATATATCTTTTTTAAATATATTATATATATATTAGTAAAAAGTTGAAAATTAAGAAAACATTTTCAATTTTTCTTTAAATTAATTTAATAATTTAATAAATTTGTTATTATTATATACAACTAGATTTGTATAGTGCTTATGCTTCTCTGTTTGCTCTATTTTACGTTGTCTTCTAGAACACACATGCATACGGTAAAGGAGACAAATTCGCCGAGCCGTTTAATTTTATTTTACAACTTTGCACAAAACATAATTAAAGTTGCAAACGAATGAACGATTGGTCAATATAAATAATCATTTCTCAAGAAGCACAAGGAAGTAAAAGTAGACTATTGAATTCTATCCTCCTACGAATGCAGTAAGGTCAAGGAGGGTTTTGCCTTTTATGAGGGCGGCACACCTGAGTCTCAGCTTACATACACTTAATAACATTTGATTTATGAAATTACAAATGAAACATATTTGTCAGCATAAACTATAATAATAATTGTATATCTACTATTATTATCAATTTAAATATTTTTACGTGATACCTTCTAATAATTTGTATAATATAGTAATAAATTAATTGATCTTTACATTTTATGAATAAATCTTTATTATTGCATTTTTTCTATTTAACTTTATTTTGTTTTAACGTATTAAACCGAAATTTAAAAAAATACTGTCTACATTTTTAAATTATACTACCTTCATCCATTAAATGAAAACAAAAACAAAAAAAATATACTAGATTTAAATAGATTATTAATATTATATTAATTTCTAGACATACTTTTCGGTAATTTTCAAGGATTTTAATATGTTGCTGGTGTAATAAGAAAAAAATGCGAGTGTGCTTGGACCACACATAAGACGAAATACTTTTATTACAACTACATGTGTTATCAAATTTATATTCTATCAATATATTAATTATATATTACTGAACTCATAATGGAAAAGCAGGACATTATTTTTAATAATACCCGGTAATTATTTTTTTGACTGCCGTTACCATGGAAATAGCTTCAAAATATTGAATTAAATGGCAAAGTTTGTTTAATGCCTGTATGATACTTTGCAATTTCTTTTATCAAATCTTTTACAGTTTACTGATATATGACTTGAATGGGTTGCATTTAAAATAGCAACCAATGAAATGCCGTATTGCAATAAACTGTACAATATTTGATATAAGAAATTACATAGTGCCACCTGTGTGCCATTAATTAGGTTATCAAAGTATATAAAAAGTTAAAATACACTAACTTCTTATAAATTATAACATAAAATGATTAATTATAATGGTAATAATTTTCTCAGAAATTCACTGATAAACTAAATTATTTTTATTTTGAGTAGGTACCTGATTGCATTACGGCAGATCAAAGACATTACGGACTTTAATAGACAATAATACCCTCAGCTGATATACAACCCTCGGATCTGAGGTCTTTGGGCTGTACTGCTTGCGGATATTATTACCTTACCTTAGGGTGTTAGACCCTTGATACTTTTATAGGTATTAAAGCGAGTTTTCGCGACTAACTATGGAAAGTTGGTTTTATAGTAATTATTGTTACTAGTGTATGTTTGCGAGTTGTGGTTATTGAGGGGAAGAATTATTACATCATCATTATTATCAAAGTTTACTACAAGATTTGTGGAGTACATACTGTACAGGAGTGCGGCTTTCCAATGTTTGCCCGTGTATAGAAACCGAGCCAACATATATAAAAAACTTAAAGAGATGGTGGACTAGCTACGACAAATTTACTTGTAAATTTATTAATGTTCGATTCGGTATAAATCAAATTGAAAAAGTAAACTAAAATATTGATCTAATTTTTTTTCTTAATTATTTTTTTTTTATTGATTGATTAATATTATCATTTATGCAAACAATAACATATAGTCTAAGATCCAGTGTTAGAAATATATACTCTCATCTATTATTTAAAGATGATTGATAAATTGCAAATTGGTTGCCGAGCTATTTCACGTACCAATGCTGTTTCCTTCTTTGAATTAAATTTCCCCAATTTGTTATTCAAATACCAAAGGCTAATTTTAAATTAAAATATATATTTTAATAACGGCGTTAGCTTTCTCGCCCTCAGTGGTTAGTAGTTTTTGAGGCACAATTTTTTTTGCATATGAAACTTAGGAAATTGTTGTGCCTTAACCCCTAGAACTTTTTGTTACTATTATTGAAAAGCAGATTTAATTCCTAATACGATATCTTCTACTAATAATTTATTTGGCTCTCCTTACTCTTGCGCGTCAAATATGTACGAATTTTTTGAATACATAACGCCTTTCCAGTCTTGTATATACACAAGTTACCTAGAATAACCCTATTCGCGAGATAGGTTATGCGTGGTTAGTGTAATTAGAGAGT
>JARJEC010014005.1:0-11376 GCA_030264575.1 Tachinus sp. AB-2021 | reverse complement strand
TGACGTCGTTTGCATTCGTTACGCGGACTCGCTAACGCGAATTTCATCCCCCGAAAATTAACCGCTTACTTCTCTCTATCTCTCTCTTTTACATACCTACTTCTGAAACCTCTTAAAATCCAACAATTGAAAAGGGGTATTGAATTCCGTAAATTATGCGATGGCGTGCTAGATTTTAAGGCTCGATCGATGTCTTTCGAGTATCAATTAGTACTTAGTCTTATGCTTGAGCAAAAAATATAAACGCCGCGCCCCGTGGCAATTTGCTGCATATGTGAGGGGATATTAAAAATAATGATTGATCGCTCTGTTTTCAAGGCACCAGTTTTAATTAAATATCGGGGCAGATTGTGTATGTGGTGGTCGCATGAATAATTCAATAAAAAGGAGAGAATACGTGTAAGGTTAAGGGTTTCCAGCTAGAAGAGGGTCGCGCGTGCCATTAGTGGGTTATATGGAAAATATAAAAGGATGTAATTTGTAGCACTTCGGTTTTTGCGGTTTTGAATTCACACAAATTTTGATGGAGATGTAATTTCAATAATAAATTAGTTTCTTTTAACAAATTATGTTTTATTTTATTATGTTTATTAATTTAAAAAATATTCTAAAAGACAAAGACAAACCCCTTGCATTAAAAATAAATTTGTAATATTTCAGTTGATACGTTAAATTTCATAATTAGTATTTTTTCCAATAAAAGTTAGTATATATATACTTAAAGGTGTCGTGAAGTAAACACCGACTAGAATTTCAAATTCAATTTGCGGTCGCAGTTTGGCCAACATAGAAAAAAAATGAATTATTGGTACTTTCCCGGTACCAAGATCAAGCAATACAGAGTCTTTTTCTTTAAGTACCTACCCTGAATAACTCTTTTGACATAGAGTTGACTGGACATTTTGACATGGAATGATCCACCTTGTGACACCTCATTTGAAAGGTCTTTATGTAAGAATTGCAGCTGTGTTGTATTTTGTATGCTTTTGTTATTATGCACCTTGGCACAAAGACTTTTTTATTGTTATATATACATATATATATATATATATATATATATAAAAATAATTAATTTTTGTTTAATCCACCATGCGGTGATGCAAAATATAAATATAAAATTAATTTATTCAATTTCTTTTCTTCTAAATCGCACGTTGACCCTTTGTGCATCAAATTATGTTCGAAAAGAGGAAATAATTTCTTTTTATAAAATTTGATTAAAATATAAAATATCCTAAGAATATAATTTACTTTTTTTCTAATTAACCTAAATAATTAATTTTTTGATGTCATTTGGAATTATTCGGAACAAAATCGTGGGTTAGTTTTTACTAAAAAAAACAAAAAGTTGAATAAAAAACAAGTATTTTGCAAATTAAAAGTTTATTTTAATTTTAATATAATCTACAAAATAGTATGCATAGTGGCACTTTTCATTTGAAGCAAGACATTAAGAACAGATTTGGCATTTTGTTTTTTGGTTAATATGATGTTGCCGGTTGTTTCAATTTTGATAATCTTAAACGTATGTGAACAACAACGTTACAGCTTTGTTGTCAAACTACTTTATAGCTACAATTTACGTTTATTGTCAGCAAAACTTTTTGACCTGTTACTAAATATATACTAAAATCAACTATAAAAAATGAATTTTATTTTCTTTATATTTCCAATGATGCCAACTGGAGTCAATAGTTTATAGTTTTTCGTGTATATTGAATTTTAGATTAAAACTAATTTTTGCGAATTTGTCTGATACTATATTTCTAGAACTGTCAAAAATACGTGACATTTTTGCATCAGTTGTGAGGCGCAAAATTATCAATTAATTCACAAATCCATATTTTGTCGTGACAAGCACGTAACCTTCGCTACCTGTGCGAAAACGTTTTTTTGGTATAACAGATTTTCACGCTTGGGGAGAACACTTTTGCACACACTATCAATAAAAACACAAAATAATATGAAATTATTTGTTATTAGGTAATATTAATTATTTGTAAAATAAAAAGTACAATGCGAACCGTTGTTAATAATAATGCTTGCTGATGGTGCCGCTGTTAGGATGAATTTTTAATTCAAAATTTTGGTTGGAAGTCGAAGGTTGATTATTAAAAATTTGAGCAGAAACATTAATTTTATTACTAATGAAATTATCAATATATCCCTCGGCCACAAGTGATAGATGACCCGTGACGTTTTGTTGCTGTTAAGTCCTCACGCATTTGTTAAGAGTAGCTGAAGTTTCCTGATGGAATGCCCCGGGTTTTTAGAAGTGTCTTTGCCTAGATAAGTCTAGATTAGACTTTGAATTTCTCCTATTTTATTTATTCCCACGATTTGATTATACCATCTACCGTTATTGAATTTAATGAAGAATCGGTTCGTGATGCTGTGTTTTGGCCGAATAGCTCTGTACTTTCTAGACATTTCAATATATATATATATATATATATATATATATATATATATATATATACACGTATATATGTGTATTACAGAAGAAACACATAAATATTTTTTCCACATAGCTTTTTGTATCGGGCAATTTCACGTTCAAGAAATTTCCTAAACCCTGTACATCATTAACTGCCATCTTGAAAAGTTCTTCTCGTCTCTAGGTACCTAAACTACCCATAACTATAACGACCTGAAATAATTTTACTTAGTATATTTCAACATTCGCCCCGTCAAACAATGTTTTCTTTACTAAATATGTCTTGTTATTAATAAATCTTTTATTTGACTTTTTGTATGACGCCCAATCGTTATATTCTTCAAGTACGGTATTCATTTCGCAAATTTTCGCAAATCGATACGTTTTCTTATATCCGGGGTAGATTTAAGCATTGACTTGACTATAAAGTCATTGCTTTTACATTAGTAGCGATTTCTTAAAATATGCTAGGATTATCTTGCTTGCATTCTTTTTCGTGCACCAGTCACTTGTTATCTATGGTCACAGCCACAGGTCACAGCTACATTTGTAAGCGCCGCAATATCTACGGAAGTCTCACTACTCTCGTTATCGTAGATCATAATCGATTTACTGAATGAGCAAAATTAACGTTTGACAATTGATTAACAGAAACATAGGCGAATATTTTTTTAAAATTTATAATAAGAAAATTAATAAAAGGAAGTTAATAAAAATAACAATAAAGCAGTTGTAGCAGAAACATTGTTTGTATTACGTGTGCGAAATGTTTTTATACATTCGAATGACTTTTTTGACGAGGCGTAGCCGACATTCTCACGCACAAGAAACATTAATTTTTAAAATAATAACTGTAATAAACTTATACAAAATCAGTGTATTTTTATTGACATAACTTATCACTAGATGCAACCAGTTGAGAAATAACGTAAACCAAAATAATATTGTAAAAACTGAAACCGATAGTGTCATCTAGAAATACGACCCTAATGCAAAGCACATTAAAAATTTGAATGAAACTACAATAAATATAAACATAAAAGAACTTATTCTTTATTTTAGGTAAATATGCATGCACAACGCACTTAAATTATTTGACAAGTTAGGTGTTTAGATTCAAATCAAGCTAAATGTAATTTGACTTATTTTACAGTCAAAATTTTATTTTAATTTAATGTTTGAACCAATTTGACATGATTATATGTGGATATTAGAGTATTATTTTTACATTTTATTAAATTTTGAAATGTGTTATGTGTTTTGATTTTACACATTTTTACTCGATTTAAAATAACAAGTATCCAGCATAATATACAATAATGCAAATGCGGTTTCAAAAATATACTTGTGGGCCGAAATGAGTTTACGAAAAATTAATTTGATTTTCAGAAAATAAAAATATTTCTAATTAAAAACAAAAAAATAAAAAAATCATGTTATTTGGTAAAAATAAAATTAGTTTGCTAAACTTTTACTCTTTTAAAAGTCCACGCCCAATATATGGATAAAATCAGTAAACTGTATTTAAAGTTATTTTTAATTTTTGAAAAATTATGTCAACGCTACCGGAAAGAAATCTAACGTTTTAAAAATTATAATGCTAATATCACCCAAATATAACTACATATAACATATTTCAAAAGCTTTATTACCAATAAAGTCATTTACATATTTCTAAAACTAATATCCATCACTAACATTGTAATTTTATTAAAATTTAAATATGAAAGAGTTTTATTAAATTTAATATACAAAATTGTAAGAATAATAAATAAAATTAGATCTACTCAGTAGGGAATTTCAAATTACAAAATGTATTTTTTGTTTGTTTGTTTGTTTGTTTGTTTAAAAGTTCTTTTTCAGACCCGAACGCAAAAATCCACCAAAATTTCCTTCTGCGTTACAAGATAAGGGCGATTTTCTATATCACGGTTACTATTGTTTGGATTTTTATTTTCTTTTTTCTAAATGTACAGAAAAATATTTTAAATAAAATTTTAATGAAACTTTTTAACATAACTTTGCATCGAAAAGTACTACAAGTAAAAAATTGCGTTCTTTAGGAGGTGGTTTTTCAAATATTTTCTATCTGCTTTTCTATAATAGTTATGAAAAAAATCTTCAAACAAAAATTGTAAAGTCTACAATTTTCTACAAGTTGTGTATGAAAAGATAAATTAATAAATAATTAAAATCAATAAGAAACTTTTTTTAATGATCAATTATGTAATTAAAAAATACGAATTTGACCATTAACTAGAATATTTTAATAACAATTGATTTTGGCGCCTTTTGTGGTGAGTAGTTTATGCGTCACAAAATTTCTTTTCATATAAAACTTGTAGGAAATTGAAAAACTTTTGTTTGAAGATTTTTTTATAACTATTAAAGAAATGCAGATAGATAATCTTTAAAAATCTTAAAAATCACCGTTATTTTAAAAAAGTTATTTAAAATCTTTTTCAATATATTAAAAAAAAAAGAAAATGAAAATCCAACCAATAAAAATCGCCCTTATCTCATGACGCACAAGGAAATTTTGGTTGATTTTGGCAGTTCAGGGTTGAAGGGGAAGTTTTAAGCAAATAATCAAAAAATTGGCCTGTTAATAGATTTTGTAAATATAAGGCACTTATTGAGCAAGGTTGACTGGACTAGAATAGCTATCACTCAAAACCACATTTTAATTTAATAAAACAAAAATGTTTTATTAACTTTGCTATTACTTTCCAAAGACAATATAAAATTAAAATAATAAACAAATGTTTAAATGATTGATGGATGCATATACAAAAAGGTTTTGTAAGTATAATAGAATTTACTCGATTTATAAGGAATAAACTGAATTTAGTTAAAATAATTTCGTTATTGTTGAAATACTGTGGCACTATTTTCTGAAATCCTATGAAATTTACATTTTATAAATTGTACCCTCAGTGGCAATAAATACAAACGTTATGTAATCGTCGCATTTACGATTATGTCATTACTAATAAATCGCTGCTGTGATTCGAACTAATGGAATTAAGCTAACATAACATTAAAGTGTAATACGTTTCTTTGCTTTGCGACCGCGTTACGTGCCAAGGCAGCAGCAACGACAATTTTGTAAAATGTCTTTTAAAAAGGGGCGACACTATTATTTTTTATGGTCGCACAACCTCTAAAAGATGTTAAAGCGGGTCTTTAGCACCGCTATGATATTTCCGACGATACACATTTTATAGTTTCGTTCCGATCGCAATTTGTTTATCCATTTTTATGGTTGACAACATCGTGATTGGTTAATACTTTGTGTCACAATATTTTTAATGGTCGCTGTTGTGTGCTAGGTGGGTATTTTCGTTGCAGTCCCACGACGCTCGTCAAGATGCTGGGGATATATATTGCCTCGGTCCGGTTTCACCCCGAGAAAATCCCTTACGCAGCAGTGAGGAAATATTGCACGGGCTTAATATGTGTTTGTGTTTTATCCGAGGCAAAGGTTTATTAGTGAGACCATAAAGTTTTACAACGTATGTCATTGTATCGTTACAGGGCCATTATTGCATTGCGTACACATCCGACACGACCTTTTGGGACTTCAGCGTCTTCCCATGTTGAGACATTCGGTCGTTTATTATAATTTATAATTTGCTGTACCTTAGGGAATACATGTAATTTCCATAATTTGCACTTTGCCTATTATATTGATAATAATGTTGATAATTATAGAATTAAACGGAAATGTAAACCTATCTATTGCAAAATATATTTATTTAATAGTTTTCAGGACAAATTGTATTATTGATTGAATGCTAGTAGATTAACTATGTGATATTGCATTTTAATAAATAAAACAACTTTTTATATATCTTATCACAAAAAATATTTATTAAACCGGACTAGTTTCGACCAATTACCTGGTCATCATCATGCGGTGATAGAAACAAATATTTATTTGTATCAACGAACAATTATTTATTTCTATCAACGTATGATGATGACCAGGTAATTGGTCAAAACTAGTCCGGCTTAATAAATATGTTTCGTGATAAGATATATAAAAAGTTGTTTTATTTATATATTTTTTTGTTTCATTGCTGCAAATCACCAAAACAAAATATTGACTTTACACTTTACAGAAATGATGTGGATATGAAAGGAATAAATCACACACATATTGACCTTGCCGCTCGTTTAGATTGTTGTAACTAAATTTTATGAAATAGTTCATAAATTTTATAAATGTGTTCATAGGGCTATACATTTATGATATAAGCGTTAAAAACCATTTGCTAAGAATGTTTGAATCCGATAGATCTTATCCTATTCTCAGTTGACCTACAACTTTCAAATCTGTGGTACTCTTATTAACAATCTATTAGATGGATTTGATAATGTTAAGTTGCAGCAGATATAAGGTAAATTTAAAACAATCAAATAAGAAATATATAAACATATGAAACACATATTTTTATTGAGAAAAACATCGGAAAACCACTATTTCCAAATTTTACACTAAATGTTCTGGAGTTATTAGTTGGATCGAATCTCCAGAAAAGGCAACCTTGAATAAAGCTAAATTGAGACTAAATATTCGAAAAAAAAATTCAATATTAGCTCCTAAAACGATAGACCCCAATATGATGCAAAAAAGTTAACAATTGTTACAATTAAAAAGACATAGTAGGAGTAGCAAACATTTTAAAATACTTTGAAATAAGGACAGAAGCCACAAGAAATGTATAGGAATTGATGACTCCATACACTTGTTAAAATAAGTTAGCAATTTTATTTTCCATTCTATTAGATTGGGACTAATTAAAATCAAAGCAAAATCCACAATACTCCACATAAAGTAAAATAGAAACATATTAATATATTAATAGATCTATGAATTAATTGATAAATACTATTAACTCGTTCATGGAGTTATGAATAACTGTAGTACGTAATAATAAAATTATAATGAGTAAGAAATTTTCAGATGGTAATTAAATAGTTTTTTGTACGTAAGATCAGAAAATGCTTCTTTGTTGGAGTGTTGGGAAACGGGCGAGCATAGCAAGCAAGGCAAATACATGAACAAATATTTCGGCAGTGGTAAACGTTTTTTAAACGGCTGCAGTTTTACATTAATTTATATGTTATGTTGCTATAGTGGCAGTATTCAATATTTGATGTTCAAATATGGTGGAATTCAACAAAAATTATAAAATTAAAATTCCACAAATATATGTGTCAGAATGACACATATATGTCTAAATGTATATATGGTTTGTGAATAAGATAAGTTGAAATACTTTTCTTATTATATTTGTGGAATTTTAATTTTATAATTTTTAAAATCAACGGCAGTGATCATTTTATAAAGTTAAACACTTTCCAGCTGAATGCAAATAATTATAAACTTTCTAGATGTAAATACGGCTAGAAAAGTTGACTTTTAGATATAGCAGCCTAAAATAGTTATTTATGTAACAAGTGCAAAAAATGCTATATTTCGGATTAATCCCCGGACGAGTCAAATGCGAGTACATTTTTGGTCCATGTAGCATAGATAATATATCGCATAAAAAAATATGTATGCTGCGCGGTCAAAAAACGTACTTCCGGTACTCTTGGTTCATGCTGCAGCTCTTTGACTAGTCCGGCTACCGCATTTATCCAAAATATAGCATTTTTGTACTTCTAACACAAATAAATATTATCTCATTACGGCCGTTTCAAAAAACATGATTAGTAGAGTATTTTTAAATAAATATTTTTATAGGTAAATTGATTGTTCATAATAATATATATTAATTCTTTAATTTTTTATTAAAATTCACGTGTGTCCGGATCGATAAGAATTTTTATTAAATTTTTAGTAAAATATTAAAATTTTAGTAATTTAAATTTATGTTCTTTGATATTTTTGTAAAGCATTTTCTTGATATACTTACAATATTCGTATACCATCTTGATATGCAATAGTTATTTAAATATCAAAGTCAGAAAGTGCTACTTTGCTCGACGGGTTTGAAAGAGGCGAATTTCGTATAAATTATTAAACATTGTGATTATTATAAAAATCGGTATTGTCAATTACAGTTTTCTCGTTCTGCATTGAAATGTATTGATTTTTGCTATTGGTAATTTCATTTCAAACAAGTTGTTATCTTTAATGGAATGTGATTATGCCGGCGAACAAGCGGAATAAATTTTAGCCGCGGCAAACACATTAAAATTAAAATAAATAATTGGATGGTGGAGCGAGCAAGCAGTTTGGGGATTACCTCAAAACTGAATCCCGCATTCGGTTTAATGAGGTTTTTTTTCCATGTTTGTGTTGTGTATTTATTTTTTCCCGTTAATTTTTAATAAATAAATTAATAACATAAATTATTATTCGCACAAAGAATTTGACACTACTTTTATTATTACTGAAATGCTTGGCAAAGTGAGAAACTTTTACGTTTATTTGTATTAAAAAAATCGCAGAATTTTATATTTAACAAAGTGCAATTTTAGTTCAAAGGTTTGTTGGCGTAAACGAGAATTTTATATAATTATTATGTTGTATATTTTCCTTTGCTGCAATTAAGTTTTATTTTTATGCGAATTTTTCCACAAAGAATTTAATAAGTAGGAGAAAATTAATAATTCGAAAAAATAAATAAATTTTTTATAAAAATTTTCAACATTTGTCATAAAGTGAAGACAAAAATAAATTTGTTGCAAAGAATTTATTTAATAAATATCATAGTACTATTCCGAAGGTTCGGGTGTGATTTACTAAATCGCATTCAATTGGGTGCTTTGGAATATTTATGGAAGCCTCGAGTCCAGTCACTTACCAAGTTCAATTTTATCTGAGTGCGATGCAGTATAAATCGTTAAGACGCTGCCTTGCGATTTTTCACAGTTTAAAAACTTCGAGAATGAAAAGTTTAGCGAATAAATTTTTCAGCGAGCAACCGTTTAATTAAAATAGTTGAATTTTTTGCAAATCCAAACTTAAAAACGTTATTGTTTAATCAAATTATTTGGGGAATGTTATTTATAAATTCTTCAGACGAGAATGTTGTAATAAATTGCAATATTCTTGAGATGCATAGACAAATTTGCAGATTTTTTTTAAATTGCAAGCTATATTCGGGTAATAATTATTATAGCAATTCAATCGAACCCGGAATGAAAATTAAAACATTTAATTATCTTTTGTAATTTCCTACATTTTAAGACGGTTCTAATTTTTTTCATTTCGCCCGATGTTAATTCAATTCTGCCGGCATTTATCGGTAGGGTTCGACTTATGAAATTATCGGTCCGCCTTAAAACCGGGAGAGATGAAACATAAATTATAAATTGAGAGAGCGGAATCAAAATCTAATTACGTTCGCGAATTTCCTTTCTGAGTGGCTTCAAGGCTGCCGGAAACGTGTGGTGGAATCGTCAAGGACTCGATGAGGAATCCTGGAATCACATCTACAAATATGTTTGTCGCCGTCGCGTTGTATAAATAAATTTGCGAAATCGAACGCTCGTATGTGCATGTGTGAGTAACGGCAAAGTCTTTGCACGGAAATATTTTCTGTATCTGTATTTGCCCCAAATACAATCAGTTCTATGTGCAATCAATGATACTTTTTATTTCTTATAATGTTGATAAGCTTTTCCAGAATAATTTGTATAGCAAGCAATTTGCACCTTTCTAAAAATTTATGTGGATACTGTAAAATTGAAATCTTAATCTTCAACAATCTTTATTTCTTCCACAAAACAAAAACTGCCCTGCTCATGAAAATACGTTTCGCAATCATTATAAAATTTTTACTTTTACATCACATAGAACACTTTTAAGAACTCCCTGCCATGTAAACTTTATTACGGCAATTTTGTCATCCAACAAAAGCCGCTTTATTTAGATATTAAAAATCACTTTAAATTCATAAACAACCCAAAAATGGAAAAATTTTAAATTTCCCCAAAGCAGAAACTTATTCAATCTAAGTAAATTTGTTAAAGTATTTTTGTAAACTGTGCCGTGCAAAAAATAAAAACAAAAAACGCCAATAAATACAATAAAAATTGCTTTTTTAAGCATAAAATAAATACGATATTGTAAATAATAATTATTTACAATTTTATTTTTTAATTTTTATAATAATTATAACATTCTAATGTTGATTAAATAATTAAATCGAGTTTATCAAAACGACTCTTATAAACATAAAATTTCTAAACAGTTTGATTGCTCAGTCGTATTTTTTAAAGTAGAATTTGCAACTAATTTAATTAGAGAAAGTTTTCAGCGAAATTTGTTTCAATTCCCAAGTTTCAAAGCTGTGAAAATTGCTGGCAGTGTCTAAACAATTTATACGGCGCTGCACTCTGAGTAAGTACTGACAAAATTGAAGTTGGAGTGACTTGACTCGACATAAATATTGCAAAAGCACCCAATTGAATAAGATTCAGCAAATCACACCCGAACCTTTCAATTTGCACTACTGTATTATTTATAAAATAAATTCTTTGAAATGTATATTTTTTAATAAATCGAAAAATTTACCAAACAATTTAGAAATAATAATAAAACACGTGATAGAATAGAGTTATTAAAGAGTATTAAAAATATTTTTTTCTACTAATTCAAGTATAAACTAATGCTTGTCTGACACTATGCAATTTATTATATCAAAAGTTGTACAGTTTATTAAAATAAAGCATCTCATTGGCTGCAATTTTAATTTCAGCCAATAAAATGTAGAATTTTAATAAACTGTATAATATTTGATATAGCGTGTCAGGCATAAATTATACACAACATAAAAATTTCAATAATTTTTATGCAAAATTGCAAAAAAAACGTTTAAATTTAAAGTTTGATTGTCCACCATTGCAATTTTCCGTTATATAACGCATGCATTGATAATTTTTCTAGAACATTTTTTGGTAACTTCTTTGGTATTTTA
>JARJEC010013967.1:0-13912 GCA_030264575.1 Tachinus sp. AB-2021 | reverse complement strand
AAAATAATAGCAATACAATTTTGATATAAGTCGTTGTATTTTTTAAATAATTTTCTTTGTAAATTAGCAAAATTTTAGAAATTATTATTTAATCGCAAAATAAACAATTGGTATAGATGACATTGTTTTTGTAAGTTTTAGTGTATTTTCTAATACAGATTATTCATTTTTAAATTTTTATACTTTATTATATCTATTTTCGGAGAATTATAATTTATATTTTTTTTGGAATAAACTGCAATTTTAGTAATTTTTATGTAATAAATTACAACTTTGGTTAACTTTTGTAATCTAAATTGCAACTTTCAATGAGTATTCTAACTTTATTCCTATGCAATTTTTACTAACATTTTTATATAGATTTGATAAATTTTCTGCAATAAATAAAAATTTTAATAAAATTTTGTTTTATTTCTTAAATATCTATTTCTATTTAACCGGTTAGTTCATGTTCCGGTTGCCGGTTCAAGTCTATTTTTCTTGTATATGTTAAATAAAAAATAAAATTGTTTGTTTGCACAATAAATTTTAGTCTTGAAACTTTATCAAATAACCTAAAAATTAATGCCAAATATTTAATGTTGTTTAATGTTTATATTATTTTATTTCTACATTTTATTTTTACTGTTGAAGGTAATCGCTTTAAATTGTTTATTGCTTATTTATCTGCCGCAGGACGCAAACTATTCCATTCCAGCTAATACTTTTTCTATCTAAATTAAAAGTTTTATTAGCACATTTTTCTTAACACGAAAAAACCAAGTAGTAAATATGCTGTTAACTAACCCTTAGTAAAGTAATGAATATGCAAAACTTACATATTTAGTAAAATATTTGTATATAAATTTGTTAAAAAGGCTTGAAGCCTTTTTAACAAATTTACTCTTATTGTTGGATAATTGGAAAACACACTTTTTTATTTGTGTGCATTATATTCTTTATATTTATTCGTATTTATATAAATATTTTTAGCACCGGAATATAATTATTTTGCTATAATGGGTCTAAAAATTGATTTATTTTAAATTAATGTCGTTAAAAAAATTTATATTTATTTATAATATATCCACATTTATCATTATCAAATTACAAATGTGCAATAAAACCTACATTTTAATCTGAGTGAAAACAATAGGGGTACTTGTAAAGACGCATTATCGGAACATATCATACATTTCAATATTGATTTATTTTCAGAAGATAACAAATTTAAATTTTATATTTTTTTTGTAAATTATTTGTTATATTTTCATGTTTCACTATTCATTGGAAAAATTATATATACCAAATCAAGCAATTATCAGATAATATTAAATTGTGGCAATGTTTTTTTTTTAAATTTAAACCATAATCAAAGAAGTAAAGATTGTTTCTTAATAAAAATATGTTCAGATAGATATAATGAACAAAGTTTACATATTTAAAGTTTTATATTTAATAATACTTAATATACGATTAAGTTTATATTTTGTAACATAAAAGTCAATTTAAAAATATGTTCAGTATCAACAAATAATAGAAAGTATATACATATAATAATTGATTTTGCTTTGCTGTTATTCAATATAAATATATTATAAAACCTTTTACTTTTATTAATTTTATGGGGAAAAATAATTTATTTAATGAACGTAGAATATAAAAAAAAATGAATGAGTTTACATTTCTTATTTAATTATATTTATTACATTTGAGAGTTATATATGAAGTAAATGTTTTTTAAAGTATAGTAATAATATCTTTCATTCATTCAATCAAATTTATTACAGCAAAATGGCTGTAAAACGGTTGACTTTCATGTTTATTTTAAGCATACATATTTTTATTTCATCTAATGCAACACGTGGTAGATAACATTGGTTTGTATATCTGCAAAGTGAACATTCATTATTATCCTTACAATGATGATTGTTCTGTGTTCTGTGGTCAATAAATTCACAACAGGCAAATCCTAGCTACAATAAATCGTTTTGAATTGAGATACATTTGACTAGAATATTACCACGATTAATACGAACATGTTAATTATAATATTACGTTTACAACACATAATTTCTATCAAATGGAAAGTTTATTTGCTTTTCATATTTTTGTAAATACGTTAAGCATGGGGCAAGGTTGACATACATCAGTAATCTGAACTATTTTTCTGACTCGACATGGAAGTTATATTACATTGGATTTAATTCGAGAAGACCAATAAAAAAACGTGACAAATTGGAACAGCATCCAGTCAACATGTGTATTGGATCGAATCATTATAAATGATTAATAATAATATATTGGAGATAATCATTGCGTTAGAAAATGTTATTTTGTGCGACGTGAATGTTGCGCAAGCGTCCGTAAAATTTTTGCAAGAGCGCCCGTGGTTCAAGTTCACTCAACGTCGACGTCGCGACGGAGGCATCTGTACTCCGTATTTGTCGGGAGCGTAATTTTGAACTAGTGAATTACTTGTTATAGTATACATTGCTTATTAGAAATTATTCTAGTGACCTGATTTATGACCTCTTAAACGTTTTATTGACACAGTTTATTATTGGTGTATGTGCGCTACTTAGTTATTCGGGGTAAGTTATTTTCATGTTTACTTAAATATTAAATAAAACAATATACTAAGTACATAACTTAATTACTAATTGACAATATTTTTTATTAAAAATATTGTCATTGTTAGTACTATTAAAATTATTAAACTTTATAAGCAATTCAGAAACGGCCATTAAAAAGACAAAATTAATTACAAAATATGGCTCTTTTGCTATTGAAATTTTAATTAAAAACATTAATAATTTTTATATTTTTTTATCAGTTATGTTGTTATATCTAATTGTTGCATATTCATTAATTTCAAAATAGACAACCGCTGTTAATTAACTTATCGACTTTGACAATTCAATATCTAGATGTGCAATGTTTTCACTTAAGCTGTGGTAAGCTAAATTAACCGATTCTACTAACTCCTTTAAATATTAATTAAAAATTTTGAATGAAATTTGTTTAAAATGAAGATTGACTTATTTTTAGATTTAAACTATTATAAATATGAGTGATTTAATTTCTGCAATTACCATATTATTTTAAATCACATTAAATACGCAAAGAAAGAGAAAATTTGTACAAATAAATATATTATCTATTCGTTTAGATCTATAAGTTAACACTTGTTACATGTACTGCAAATGAATATTATTTATAAATAATTTGTAATATAATATACAGTGTGTTGCCAGATACATGTAACAAAAGAAAACAATTGTTTGATTAATTAAGTTTTATAATAGAATTTACAATTTACACTTTTCATAGTGTACAATGTCTATTATACATACATATGATACATGTTGAAAATATTAAAAATTATATACATAAATTTATATCACAGACATAGGCACAATACATACGTTCAATTATTGTACGAACCACATACACTGAGTTTCTGGTTCTACTGGGTGTATTCATTCTTTTAATTATTAAACGGTGAATCTGGTTGGATGTTTATTATATTTTAGAAAAAAAAACCTATAAAAGTTTCATTGTTTAAAATATGTACTTTTTCTTATCTTATTTAAATAAATATTTTTTTAATAATTGATATAGAAATTTATACATTGCTTTTTATAATAAAAATTCTCATTTAAAAAATAAAAGCTGATAGTCGTATTGTGTAAATCTGGTTTTATAAAAAATATTTGTTTGATTTATTAAACAGTACATTAAAAATAATAAAAGTTTTATACAAATGAAGTAAAAGTGAGTGGTTGTATGTCCTTCTTGTAAGCAATAAAAGACTAGACTATCTATCAAGAACAATCAATAGAATTTACAGAAACCAGTATCATAACGCCTAACCATTGAATCAAAATAATTAAGAAATAACTTTATAACTATTTTATACAATTTTTTCAAATCTTTTATAAAAAAACGTAAGGGGAAGTCTTTTCAGATACACTCTGTGTAATATTATAAAGCTTCGAAATAGCAAATTTAAAACTTTTAATGAAATTTAGTTTAACTATAATTCAAATATTTTAATAAAAATGAAAATCAATCAAAATGCAGAAAATATTATCTAAATAAATAAAATAAAAGTTTTGTCGTACATTGCATAAAATTACCGTGTTTTATGATGTCAAGTCGGTTAAATGGGCAATGAATAGTTTTTTGTGCTGATGTAGATGCAGTTTGAAAATTTTAAATTACATTTTAGGTCCTAAGATAATTGATAAAAAACTTTTAAATTAAATATTTATTATTTTCTTTTTGTTATAAAATTAAAAATATTTGTAACCAAAAGTTACTCTATTGGTTAAGAGAAACATAGATAATATCAAAACAATTGTTACATTTTTCTTCTGAATAACGTATAACATCTTTGCTTTAAAATAAAAAAATACTTAAAAATAATTTACATAATTTATCAACACACTTGATCATATTTTTTTAAATCAAGTAAACATGAATACACATAAGCCTTAGCTAATGTGCTCGTGTGTTTCCAAGCAACTTATCTTAAAATAACAAATTTGTAATAATCATTTATATTTTTCTTCTTTTTCTTACCGACAAAATAAAATTTAATATACTTATTAGATATTATTTTCAAACAAGCTGTAGTAACTTTTTATATATATATATATATATATTTTAAATTCAAAGTTTAATAATTTTCTGTAAAAAAACATTATACGTTTTTGTACGTATGCACTTTTTTAATTTCCGAAAGAAAAAAGTGTTGTTAACATAAAAAGAAAATGTAAGTTTGTTTGAACCACACAGCAGAAGTAAACCATTACAATTTTTATAAAACGCTGAAATCGAATCAGGAACCCCAAGCATTGTAGACGGACTTTCTCAACCGCTACACCCTACCACTGAGGTCGGCTTATAAATTATTAAATGTGTATCAAATTAGATTAATTAAACCGATTTTTGTACATTGATAAGGGGTTATGTACAGTCATGCTCACATCATAAAACTAGTACAAGAAATTTATACGCAATCATCTAAAACTGATTGTTGTAAAAGTTTTTATTACTACTACACTATTGACATGTTCTTTAACTATGAATCGTAATGAATCAAAAAACCTTGTTACACAAAACAAATATGTTCGTAATAGATTTATGTGAGCTTAACTGTATATAGACAAGTTATCTATCTGACACTGAAAATTATTATTAATTAGATTAATTTGTTATATATATATATATATATATATATATATATATCATTATATTCACTCATCCAGTTTACATCTTCTTTTGCAAGAAAGTTTAAGTTCATATTATGATCTTCACGCAAACAAGAAAGATGATATAAAATCGATTAGTGGATTTGAGATAAATTTTCGTGACATTAAATTTGACTTCGAAAAAATCACCTCCATGGAAATTTTACTTTAAAACTCTATGACGTCACAGCTTAGAAAAATAAATTATGACAAGTTATAAACAATTTAAAAAAGTGGCATTTTATTTAAATCAACCGGCGGGTCCGATCAATTTTCAAAAATATCTGTTACAAATTTATACATTTGTTTAAGAATACCTTATAAAATATCTCCTGCACATTGATAGTGCAATTTTAATCGAGTCGGCAAAAGTAGATAAAATTTTAAAACGTTCCACAAAGAATCGTTAAAATTGGTTGGCAATTTTTATTATTATTTATTAGAGAAATAGATCCAGATAAATCCAATCTATTTAATTGATAATGCTTTATAAATTTAATTTCAATGAAACTCAACATCCTTGTGAGATGTTAATGAATAGTAACAGAAATATTGCTGTGATTGATAATGTGTAGAGCGACATACATTTATGCTAACATTATAACCATAATTTAAGTTAATTATTAATTGATAGTATAAATATTCTGTGAGTTTGCGCTTGTTGTTCAAAAAGTATTGTATATATTTGTTTTTTTTTAAAACTATTTGATGTTTGAAAATTTCTTAGATATAATTAGTTCACTTTTTAACACTTGTTTTAAAATTAGAAAAAAAAAGAAATAATCGAAAATATGAATAAAAATTACTAATAATTGTTTAAAATTTATTTATTTTTTTTAAATGTCCAGAAATTGATAATAAATATTGTAAATTATCTCGTTTAATGTACAATGTGATTATTATGTAGAAAATGTCAAAATAACATTTCATTACATAATTCTAAATTGTTGAAAAATTATCAAGGGATTAAGAATAAAAGAATTTGTGCAATATTAAAATATATTTGACAAATAATGTGAATGTCAAAAAAGTATTAATTGGAGAATGTGTGGTAAAATGTTAAGAAAAGTAACAAGGCATGGAAAAATTGTCAAAAATATCGGGTAAATATTGTAAAATAAAATATTGTAGAAAGTCACACAATAATTATATAATGTTGTTTATTGAAAATTGAAAATTTACATACATAAATTATAAACACCTTTTAACATATACAAATTAAAATATTCGTTTACGTCGATTTTCATTATTTACATATTTTCAAATACTTATTTCCTGTCAAGTCGTTTCTTCTTTTTTGCACCGATTTCAACCAGTCTTTCGTCGCCATTTAAAACTTCCAAAACTTTGTTCCAGTTGTGCCTCTCTCATCTCGCTACATTCTTTCAGTATATGTTCAATTGATTCATTGGCCTCTCCACACATCCTGCATACTTTTTCTTCTTCATCAATTGAAAATATTGATACATTCTCTTTATTTTATTTTATTTCCACATCTAAATCTTGCAATCAACTTTTTCTCCTTTTTACTAAACCCGTTAGTTTAGTTTAAGTACAATGGCACGTCGGCAGTTATTATATTTTTAAATTCTCATTGTACCTAGTCTCGTTCATATGTGTTTTTCTTTCTTATTATTGTACATCCCTATCACTTTCAGTTATTTTACCCATATCACTCTTCCATTTACTCTTATTCTTTTTGCTTATATACCAGCAAACCTATTTCTATTATAATTTTTTTTTTATTACTACTAGTTCTTCATTTTTAGCATTCATTTTCTCCTTCAGACATTTCTGTAAGATTTTGCATTCATTTCTATCTCTTACTCTCTTTCCAAACTTTATCGCTTGTTTTCACGCTTCAACCCTTATTTTGTCCCTTTTTATTTCTCTAAGACAATATATGCTGGCGTTTCTGTTTAATCCAAGCACCCATCTCCAATAATTTTCATGGATCGACTCTAGCCTTTCCTGTTCCTTTCAACCTCAAACTTTCGCTCCATGTAACATCATACTCCTTACTAACGTGTCAAACATCATACTTTTAATTTTTATGCTCTCAAACTTCCTTTCACTTATTCCCCATACTTAACCGACCACCTTATTTGCCTTTTGCAATTATTATTAAGTCACACAATGTGTAGACATTTACAAAAAATATAGAACATTTTTAAAAACTTATGAGACAATATTTTCTAAAAAACATAATTAAAAAAGAACACAAAATGAAGAAGAAAATAGCAAAAATATCAACAAATTAGCAGTAACATGTAGAGAATTATCATAAAATATTGAAATTTTCAGAGCTTCTAAAAAAATTAATAGACCGTGTAAAATATCAATAAATGTTAAAAAAATAGCTCGAAAACTGTTCTAGGAAAAAGTTATGATAAGTAAACATAAATTGAAAATGTTCATCTATTTTTTAATTTTTGTATTTTTTAATTTTAAGTATAATACCATAAATTTTGTAACTTTATGCTAAGGCTTGCTTGTTCTTGCTTGATCCGTTGAAAACTACTGAAAAAATTAAAAAAAACTTTTCTATTGGTTTTAAATACACATTTTTATATGTACTAGTGGAAATTTTGCCGTAATTTGTTAAATTAGTAAAACATATGAAAATTTCTAAGTGACAATTTGTACTCTATATTATATGTTTGATATTTGAATAATTATTTTATAAATAATTTAAATATATTATTACATCTAAATTTTATTTTACTGCACCCGTTTCTCCATATGAACTTCATCTATGAGATTTACTCACACTCAAACGTCCCGATGAAGCAACGAAAATGTTGCAAAATATAGTGGGGTATTAATTTATTTTATTTTTTATATTTTCTTCTTTTATTGTATAGAATTTATTAATATTTATTTTGTAGTTTTTTAATAAAAAAATTTTTTTTTTTTAATTTTTATATTTATTTATTACTTACAAACCGGTTTCGATAAGTAATAAATAAATATAAAATATACAAAATAGATTTTTTATTAAAGAACTACAAAATGAATATTTTATTTTCATTTAATATATAAAAAAGAATTTTTCAAAAACAGATATAATTTAAAAAGGATACTAAGTTTCTTAAGTATTAATATATAGTTAGATCTTTTTAAATATTTTGTTGTGGTTTTCAAATAATTTCAAATTTTTAAAAGCATTTCGAACTAAAAGAGAGCTTGGCTGTTATAGAAAATGGAAGACTGTACTCAATACAATACATTGTATACGCTTTAAAGCAATCCTTTGATTTTTACCACGCTATTATTTTGAATATTGATAATCCTGTGAAACCTTGTAGAATTGCAGAACGTATACAAAATAATAATTTCTTTGATGCACGTACTTTTCAATTCAAAACGTTGGATACTATTTTTCATACCAATATCACGATAATTCTTATTGAATATTATTACAGAGTTAAATTTAATAACAATTAATAATTACTAATTAATAAAGTTTACTTTGGAACCAAAATAAAGTATAATATTATTTGACATAATTTATTAGTTCTTTGAAAATGTGAAATACCATTGAGTTTAATTTATATTTAATTTTATTGAAGTTTTTTAAATTCATTTTTCTTGATATATAATTATACATTTAATCAATTATCCTTTAGTTTTTGTTTTATTATTTTATCAAATTAAATTATATATATATATATATATATATACATAAAAATTGAATTCAAACTTTGTTTTACTCACCTTATATATAGTACCTTAAATTGGAATGAAAATTGAGACATTGTAAAATTTTAAATATCCTTTCTTATTTAGTGATATACGTTTAAGTTAATCCGATATTTACTTTTGTTTATAATAGCATTAAAAATGTTTTGCTTGCCAAGAAATACAAAATAACATTGTTTCACGTTTACAAAATATAAATTTCTGCAAAAATCGATGGGATATGAAAAATAAATTTGATTTAATTTGATAAATATCGTTTGATTTCATTTATTGTGTTTTATTTATATTATTTGACGAATTCTGTATAGTAAATATTAAAACAATTTATTCAATTAAAAAACTAAAAGTTTGGCGTATAAATAATCGCATTATGTAATCCAGCTCGTAAATGTTTTTTTATAAACAATGTAAATTTAACTGTTGTTTCACAAATAGACACAACTAACGGAAATTACATTATTTTTGCAAATAGATTTTATTTGTAGCTTGAGGAAACTTTCAGTTAAAATGATCCTACTGTTCATCGGTACGTTAGTAAGAATTGTATTGTGTGAAAGAATCTACTAACTAAAATGAAGAATATGAACTTATATTTTTTTTAAATTGCACGATAAATGGTTAACATTAGTTTTTATTATTATTGGAATATAAAGAATTTCTTAATTAAATTTTTAAAACTGTGTACAAGCTGTGATGAGCATTTTGAGATGGTTTCTTTGAATATTAGGTATTATTCTTTGTAAATTGCACAAATTACCAGTTTAAACTCAAACAAAAAATATGATTCTTTTTACTTTATATATGGGGAATATAGGGAAAAGTATTCGATTTATACAAAAAATTGAAAATTTACCCACTTACCCACTTACCCACTCACCCAATCACATACGTTTTAGAGGTCCCCGAGTCTAAAAAGTAGTTTTCAGAAATATGTGTGTATGTTTGTATGTATGTGAGTGTGTATGTGTGTGTCACGCATAACTCAAACAGTTTTTACGTTATTGGTTTAAAATTTGGGAAATAAGTAAGCTCTAGTTGTGCCGCCAAAAAATTTGTTTTGATTGATTAAGTTGTCAAAAAGTTGTGATCAATTTTTCTTCTAAAATCGCCAAAAACGGCCCCAATTTAAATAGAATAACGAATCAAGATAGGTAGTTGCCCAATCCTAAAATAAGTTAACACTAGAAATTGAATTAAATATATTTTTGATCGATATTTTAATACTTAACTTAAAATCGCATTATAAATGTCAAAAAGAACAATTTTGTCAATTTACAAGAAAACTATGAAATTTATAACAAAAGTTTATATAAACGAATTTGTAGATATCTAAAATCTGCAAATTTTGGTTTTTGGTTCATTAAAAAATTCCAAAATACAAACAAGATACAAATTTATTACTATTGTCCCTACAGGAAAAAATAAAAAAACCAATAGATGGCGTTTTTGAGATGGTCAAATGCGGAAAACAAAACCCGTGTAATCGGTGTCAAAATCCTCGAAATACAAGTTAAACGGAGAGGTTATATGCCTTATATCTTCTATGCGGAAATCACCAAGGCGCACTTATGAACTTTTATGAAAAATGAAACAACTATATGTTTGATTATAAACATTTTCACTTTATTATTTTTAACTATCACAAATTAAAAGAAAAGAAGTATTAGTAGATAATCGGGCGGTTGAGCCTGGGAACCAAATAGTGACGTCAGTGACCCCACCCTAACTCTTATCAGTGACCCCGTCTTATCTCTTATCAGTGACCTTTGATCTTCTTATGCGGTATAGTGACCGGTATTAGTGGTATAGCTACCGGTATAGCGGTAGTTATGCCGCATAAAAAGGTCAAAGGTTACTGATATGAGATAAGACGGGGTCACAGATAAGAGATAGGTCGGGGTCACTGATGTCACGATTTGGTGTCCAGGCTCTACCGCCCGATTACCTACAAGTATTGAATATTGTTGTTGGTTTTGCAATACCTCCTGATAAAGACTTAGTTTCAGTAAAAACTGCAGTCACGGTATATAAGGTGATAAGATATGATAAGAACATAGTAGTTTTATTTTTAATCTTAAAATAATGTGCCTTAACTTTATGCCAAAATTAAATTTTTTTCAAATATTTACATTTTACATTTATAACTGTTTATAAGCATACCTCATCTATAATTTAAAAGAGATTTGGTTTTATAAATAATTAACTTATATACAAAATCAAAGTGTAATGTAGAATAGCAATAATCACTTCCATGTGATACGGACACATGTTTGAAGGAATGGACGTTTGTTTCGTTAACGTACCTTGCAACATGCCAAGCCAAGGAGGCAAAGATTCCAATTCTACATCAGCTTCTTATACAGTTTCCGTGTAAAATAAGTATATTAACTTAGTATAGGTTAAAAATTATAAACACCTTCTTCTTTATAGTGGGTTAAGTATAATCGCAAAGTAAAAATATTTTAGAATATTTTGACGTATCCAATTATTCCTATCATTTCGATTTTTTTTAAAATAAAAAATTCGAAATTATGTAATATGTACAAATTTGTACAAAATCATTAAAAAATTACTATCGTGAAAATGTTAAGCTAATTATTTGTTTGTTTTACCAGGTCTATCATAAGTATTTCATTATCTTTTTTAGTTATTTAAATTTATTGTAATTACTTAGACCTGATAAAAATGAACAACAAACTTCAATCAGTTGGTCTGCATAATATTCTTATTAAGAAATCTGAGGAAACTATTTGTATTAGAAAAGGTACGTTTGAATGATATGTTGTGTTTTAAAATTGAATTAATAGGCGATTTATAGCTTCTTAATTGACCTTAATAACAGTACCAAATTCAATTTATAGATCTGTTGATAATAAAGTTGAATTAAAAGTTCTACTAAATTGTGTATTTATTAGTATATTGACATATTTAAAAAAACAATATTGTTGTTGAAATTTCAACAGATTGGTTTTGTACCATTTTTGTTCAATTTATAGCTATTTAAATCTAAATACAAAATGTAATTTTTTTCTTGTCGTGTTAAAAATTAAAAATCTATACGTTTTTGTGTTCAAATTATTAACTTTATTCAAAATAACAAAGAAAAAATATACGGTTCCAATTTTCTAGATGAGGTCGTTTTCGGGATATCCGAATGTAAAAGCGAATTAAAAATATTACAATTAAAACTGCAAATTATATACACTCAAAAAGTTAAAAATATGCACTAAATATGCACAAAATTCTAAAATGTGCACTGAGTCTGCAAGCAATTTTGCCAAAGTATGCACTTGTAGGAGAGGCCTCAAATAATAAATAAAATAAATGGCAAAATAAACATGAATAATTAATTAAAACTATTTATAAACTGCATAAACATTAAAATATGGTGGCTATTGGTCTCCCGCATGGCATATGCTGCGCCACCTCCTGTCTGAAACAAAGGAAACATTGGTGAGCAAGATAGCTGAGTGAATGACTATAATTACTATATATTATCAACCAATAACCAGCTGACATTTATACCAAATTAGATTCAATCTAATTCGCTACTCGGTAACGTTGCCAAATTTAATGTCCACATAATTAGCGAAACCAGAGAAGGACACTTGCTTTTTATTTCCACGCGCAACAGACCCTAATTAACAGACACATTAATACAAGGTTCCACAAGTGGTTCTCCACTGTGCACCTGAGTGACACACTTGTCTCTCCCCTTCTATGTACCTTTTTTTATTCGCTATTCGGTAACGTTGCCAAATTTAATGTCCACCTTATCGGTGAAATCTGAGAAAGCCACTTGCCTTCTCCTTCCATGCACGCAACGTACCCAGAGACATTAATATAAGTCCCTTCTACTTTATGCAATCATGTTACTATCTAATAACCTAATTAATAATATCTGTTATACTACAAAGTCAATCAACAATAATCACACACTGCTCGCTAAATACTGTCCCGTTCCCTTATCAGTTATAGAATTGGAGACACCCTTCTAGGTGGTTCTCCGTATTGTTTTCTCGGGCCGGCAATAATTGTTTAATTTCCACAAACGTTAATATAGCCCAGTTTAAACATTCATTCAATTATTTTTTTATTTTACAATAATTTTCTACATTACACAATAAATATGCAAATTTGGTAAAAAATATGCACATAATATAAAAATATGCCAACATATGCTTAATATAATAAATGTTTTTAAATTATAAATTTATTTAAAAAATTTTATGTTTGTAGAACAAAAGAAAGGTTCTCTAATACGCCGTATGACCAAAATATTATGAGAACATAAAATAATAAAAAAATTATGATTTAAACAAAAGATATGAACATAACAATAAAAACATAATACTAATTAAATTAAAATAATCAGAAACCAATTAAAAATGATAGTCTGCGGTTTGTTAATATCGGTATTTTAATATAGAAATAACCTTTTCCACATAGTTTATTTCTATAATAAAATTGCAGGAACTTGAAGGATTTATTTAAAGAGATTCATTGTTATTATTTTCTAACACGCTGATTTGTTTTAATTGTTCTAAATATAAAACTATTGGAATTTGTACCGGCAAAATTTATAAATATCCACCAATATGCAACTTTTATTGAAATATGCTCAAAAACTTAAAAAAATGAAAAACATGCAAAATTAAAATTGATTTGTGTTAGCTGCTTTCTTTTAATTCTAGTAGCTACAAATATTATATAATATGGAAATGCATAAAATCCTAGATTTAATGACAATTTTTTATATTTTTTTATTATTACATTTATATAAATTTTATTTGTCTAGCATCAAAAATAACAAAATAAAACAGTCTTCTCTAAGGCTTCATCATCATCATTTGCCAGCCGGTTGCGTCCACTGCGGGACATAAGCCTGCTCTAACTCTTTCCATGTTTCTTTGCTTTTTGCATCCAGTTTCGTGCAATTTTTTTGATGTCGTCGGACCATCGGGTTTGTGGCC
>JARJEC010013904.1:0-11026 GCA_030264575.1 Tachinus sp. AB-2021 | reverse complement strand
ATAAAAAAGCCGGATCAGCTTGGCTGTTCCGGCTTAGTTAAAAGCTGGCGAGACAATATTACTTCTCGCCTGAAGCAGCTAAATTTGCGTAAAGATGCTTCAACAGGGCATTGCCCCAACAGGGCATAGTTAAATCTATTAACGTTTAGAGTACTGGTATCTGGCGCGAGCGCCTTTCTGTCCATACTTTTTACGTTCTTTTTTTCGCGCATCACGAGTTAAAAAACCAGCTTTTTTTAGCTGGGCTCTTAATGCAGGATCATAATCTTGCAAAGCCTTGGCAATTCCGTGACGCACAGCCCCAGCCTGTCCAGCTATACCACCACCGCCGGCTAAAATATAAAAATTAAACTGCCCTTTTGTGTTGGTGAGGCTTAAAGCTTGCTCAGCCACCATCTTTAGGGTTTCACGCCCAAAATATTCATCAATGGGGCGCTGATTAATATTAATTTGACCAGCACCGGGAGTCATCCAAACCCTGGCAATAGAGGTCTTGCGCTTCCCAGTGGCGTAGAATTTGTTTTCCGCCATAACGTCGTCTCCTTAAAATATTTTATGATAATTCTAATTTTTCGGGTTTCTGGGCGCTGTGGGGATGTTCTCCACCGGCGTATATTTTCAGCTTTTTAAGCTGACGGCGACCCAAGCTGTTTTTAGGCAACATGCCACGAACAGCTATTTTTATCATTTCCGTTGGTTTTTTAATCAAAAGGTCTTTTGCAACAGTTTCTTTCAACCCACTAATGTAACCGCTATAGCGATAATAGATTTTCTGATCCATCTTGCGGCCGGTGAGCTTAACTTTTTCAGCATTGACCACAACAATAAAATCGCCGGTGTCATTATGAGGTGTATAAATGGCCTTATGCTTACCGCGTAAGCGATTAGCTATTTCAGAAGCCAGACGCCCGAGGACCATGCCCTCAGCATCAACGACAAACCATTTTTTGTCGACTTCGTGTTCTTTGGCCATAAAGGATTTGGAGATCATGGCTGCCTTCCTGTTATTTTTATATCTGTATAAATCTTTTTTGCTTCCCTGCCCTAAGGGGCATTAACAATAAGCCGCGATATGGCTAATTAACATCGGCTTAGTTGGGAAGTGAGCAAAACGCCTCCCAATTTTACTTTGCGAGGCAAAGGAACGGGGTGCCGCAAAGATAAGGCGGCTGAAATAATCCGCCGCCAATAATAGGAATCTCTTTAAGTATCATGCCTAGCTGCTCTTGTCAAGCTTTTTCCTTTAAAGCAAGAATATCTATTCGTCAAATTGCTCAAAAGGATCAGGGCTTTGCCAGCCGCTCATGCTTGAGCGGCTTTTACGTAAATATTTCGCCCACGGGCGAATATGGGGCAAACGATAACTAGGGTGAATTTCAGGGTTAAAGGGTGTATCCTCAGCCAAGCGGCGGATAGGCAAGGCAATAACTATCTTACTTTCAGCCTCTCGTTGCCAAACATGGGGGTTCTCCCTAATTGGCTCATCTTGGAATGCATAACGGCGCATGCCTATATTCAGCATTAAAGCTGTAGATAGAATCACAGCTACAAGTGAGGTGCCCCCATAGCTAATAAAGGGTAAAGGTATTCCAACGACAGGCAATAGCCCAACCACCATTCCAACATTTATAAATATTTGCCAAAACAACATTGAGGTCAAGCCAAGAATAATCAAACTTCCAAAGCGGTCTTTGCTCCGACGGGCCAGCATTAAACCTGAGCTAAGAAAACAAAGGTATAGCCCCAAAACCACCGTACAGCCAGCAAAACCCCATTCTTCCGCCAAAGCTGCGAAGGCAAAGTCAGTTTCAGCTTCAGGTAAAAATCCATTTTTATGTTGACTTCCCTGTTTAAAGCCGCGGCCAAAAAGCTGGCCTCCTCCAACTGTATTTTGGGCCTGAATTGTTTGCCAACCCTTATTGTGTGGGTCTTTATCTGGAGCAATAAAAGTTTCAATACGCGAAACTTGGTGAGCTTTTAAAATACCTTTGTCAACTAAAACCGTCCACGACCCGCTGGCTAAAAGCGAGACTAAAATAGCGGCACTTAGAAGACAAAATACAATAATGCTTATTAATAAATGAGGTTTAAAACGAAAAACAAAAAATATAGGGGCACAAGCGGCCAGTAAATGAAGGGCGGTTCCAAGGTCTGGCTGCATTGCAATTAGCCCAAAAGGTAAAGCAATAATGGCTAGCGGTATTATAAGGTCGCTAAAACCGAGCCCATTACTTAAATCCTTTTTAGAAAACCAAGCGGCCAGAGATACAAGAGAAATAATTTTTATGATTTCTGAGGGCTGAAATCGAGTTATCCCTAAATCTATCCATCTATTAGCATTATTGACAGTGGAGCCTATATGAGGGATAAAAACAGCAACAAGTGAAATAATTCCAACTATATAGATAGGGATGGCTATTTTCTTCAGGTATTGATAATCAAAGAAAAGAATAGCAAAAAGGCCTAAAAGAGCTAAGATGCAGTAAAGGCTTTGTCGGCCAAACCAAGACCATTCATTTATGAATTTTGCCTGTGAGGATAAACTGTAAAGATTAATCAGGCCTAAAGAGCATAAAATCAACATGGAAAATAAAAGAGGCCAGCAGAAATTTTCTAAAAGCCTATGATCCAAGTTAACAATTTTTTTCATTATATCCCCACGAGCATTAAAAATAACTCGGAAATTTCATAAACCCAAACAGCCCTTAAGGGAAAAATACCACAGAATTAGAAGCGCAAGGAGGTTGTGCCCCAAAAATCAACTTAATCGCCCAGCATCTTTTAAAGTATATAGCTTTGTTAAACTAAGTAATTACCAAGTAATAGTATTACTTTTAGAACTGCCAGTCAAGCCTCGCATCTTTATAGCTTAAAGCCAAAACATTTAAATTAAAAATATTCCAGTTTAATCTTGCTAGGGCGAGAATCCCCACATCACAGCCCCAAGTATTTTTTATAATGGGTTTGCTTAAACCCGCTCAGAACTCACCTTCACAGCCCAGGCAAACTGAGCAAGATCAGTTTAGGGGAAATCATTCTTACTTCGATACATATAGCCCTAAAAGAGCGCATTGCGAAGCCTTAATGCTTAAGATTCGCACTCACTTCAGCTAGGAAGTAAATGTCTTCTCACCGCAACTTAAGCCTGCAAAATTATATTTTTATAACTTATTACTCCGCTTTTCAAGCGAGTTTTCATGAAGCTTTGACCTAACCTTTAAATGCTTTAAGCCTCAAAGAGTTGCTAATGACGGAAACCGAAGAGACCGCCATAGCGCCAGCGCAAACAGCTGGGCTCATTACCCAACCCCAATGAGCGAAAACTCCGGCAGCTAGAGGAATTGTTAGTGCGTTATAAAAAAAAGCCCAAAAAAGATTTTGATGAATCACCCGCACTGTAGCTTTACCTAAAGATAGAGCAGCAGGCAATTTTTCTAAATTATTACTTAAAAGAGCTAAACCGGCAGATTCTAAGGCGACTTCAGCACCCGCCCCCATGGCTATGCCTAAATCAGCCGCTGCTAAAGCTGGGGCATCATTTAAACCGTCACCAACCATTGCGCAAACTAAGCCTTGGGCCTTTAAATCTTCCAAAACTTTTAACTTGTCTTCGGGCTTAAGCTCGGCTTGATAATCAAGCCCCAATTCAGAGGCCAAATTTTTTGCCACGGCCTTGGAATCTCCCGTCAACATAATTAATGAGATTCCCATCTCTTTAAGTCGTTTAATAGCTTTACTTGATTCTTCCTTAAGCGGATCAGACCAAGCTAAAAGAGCCAAAAGTTTTTTACCAGCGGAAGAACTTTCACCCAAAAGAGCAATTGTTTGTCCTTTGCCAGCCAAAATATTCATATCTTCATTTGCCTCAGATAAATTAAAGCCTTCTTTTTCCAAAAGAGCCGGACGGCCAAGGATAAAGTCACGGCCTTCCAACTCGCCTTTTACCCCGAAACCCACTAGTACTTCAAAATTTTCTGCTAAACTGCCTAGTTTCAGACCTTTTTCCTCCGCTGCGCTAATAACCGCCCTAGCCAAAGGGTGTTCAGATGCCCGCTCCAGCCGAGCCGCAATTTTCAAAGCTTCATTTTCATCAACATCTTTAAAGCTGATAAAGCTAGTCAACGTAGGTCGCCCCTGAGTGATTGTTCCTGTTTTATCTAAAGCCATATGGCTAACCCTTGACGCCGTTTCCAGAGCTGAAGCATTTTTAAATAAAAGGCCTAAATCAGCTCCACGCCCTGAGGCTACCATAACCGCCGTTGGAGTCGCCAAGCCCATAGCGCAAGGGCAAGCCACCACCAAAACAGCCACCAGCCTAGTAATAGCCTCAGCCGTGCCCGCGCCTGCATATAGCCAATAAGTCAAGGTTATTAGGCCTAAAAATAAAACCACCGGCACAAAAACTCCAGCGACTTTATCAGCCAATTCTTGCAAGGGGGGCTTAGAACCCTGAGCTTCTTCAACTAAATTGATGATACGCCCGAGAGCTGAGTCTGCCCCTGTAGTTTTCGCTTCATAAATAATTATTCCTCCAGCATTTTTAGTGCCGCCGGAAACTTCATCGCCCACAGTTTTATCTACCGGCACGGGCTCGCCCGTTAAAAGAGATTCGTCAATGGTTGAAGAGCCTTCAATGATTATTCCATCCACGGCTATCGTTTCACCGGGGCGGCTAAGCACGTGATCGCCTGGGGCAAGCAATTCTAAAGGGATATCTTTTTCACCTTCACTACTTACCAAGTGAGCTAGGCTGGGGGCTAGGCTCAAAAGTTTTTCCATAGCGGCCGAGGCCCGCCCCTTAGCCCGGCCTTCCAGCCAGCGCCCTAAAAGAATTAAGGCCATAATCATGAAAAGGCTGTCAAAAAAGAGGTGTTCATCACCCTTTAAACCTATTAAGCCAGGGGCAAAATAGGCCAAGCTTGAGTATATGTAAGCTGTGCCCGTGCCCAAGGCAACTAAAGTGTTCATGTCAAAACTCATCCGCCTTAAACCTTTGGCCGCTAAAATAAAAAAGTGGCGACCAGGAAAAAGCACCACTGCCGTCGCCAAGAGCCAGGCTAAAAATAATGAGGTTTTCTGATCTAAGGGGCTTATGCCGTGCATAGATAATGGCCAACCTAGCAAAGCCAGAATCAAGGCCACAATAAAACGGTTTTTTAGTACCTTGCTTTCGTTAAGCCGGCGTAGTTGATCTTCTTGGCGGCTATTTGCATGATCTGGCCCTAAAAGTTGAAAACCAGCCTCATTTAATATTTTTCCCCAAGCCTCTAAATCTTCCGCTCCTTTTTCATAAATTAACAAAGCTTTTTGCGTAGCCAAGTTAACACTTGCTTTGACAAGCCCTGGGGCTTGCCCCAAAAGATTTTCAACCCTTCTCACGCAGGCCGCACAGTGAAGACCAGCTAGGCGCACTATCATTCTTTCTTTATCGTGAATATGATTTTTTTCTTGCATGATTTCGCTCCCACCTTCGTTTCTTTATGGTATCATAAAAAAAAGCTTTAGCACATTGTTATTGATTATACTTAGCAATAAAGCCTCACTGCCTTTGTAATGTAAAGGCAGTGAGGAGGCAGCAAGCTCGCTTCTCAAGCAAGGCACTAGTGAATTTATGACATTGCGGCGGAACAGCGCCCTTCGGGTTTTGTTTTAAATAAGGCAAGAAAATGATGTATTTACCGGCTGGGCCTCGGCTTAAATATTGCTCTGCCGGCAGCGCAACGCCTTTATGGGCAAGGGAGTTTATTTGTGCGGCAGGTAGCCATAGTCTATAAAAATGAAGAACGATCAAGGGAGTTAGCAAAACAAGCGGCGCAAATTTTACTTGCCAGCGGCCTAGAAATTTGGACGGAGTGCTCTTGCTTAGAGCCAAAAGAAAAGGCTCCAAAGAGCTTTTCGCCGGATTTAATCATATCTATGGGAGGCGACGGAACACTTTTATACGCTGCCCGGGCTTGGGGGCTTACGGGAGTGCCTCTTTTCGGCGTAAACCTTGGGCACCTTGGCTTTTTAGCGGAAACAGACCCTAATCATTTTAGTTCTTTACTCCACGATATTTTAGCTGGGCGGTATAAGCTTGAAAAACGTATGGCAATAGCTATTTCTGTTAAAAGGGGCACCGATATAATAGCTGAAACTCTGGCTTTAAATGATGCGGTTATAAATAAAGGTGCTTTGAGCCGCATTATTAATTTAAATGTGGAAGTTAAAGAATTTGGGCATTGGTCCTTCCGAGCTGATGGCGTTATAATCGCCACCCCGACAGGTTCGACAGCTTATAATCTTTCCGCAGGTGGGCCAGTGGTTTACCCAACCATACCGGCAATAATAATCACCCCAATCTGCCCCTTTACTTTAACCAACCGTCCTCTAATTTTACCAACCTCCTTACCAATAGAAATGTGTGTTGATGCGCAAGATCAAGATGTTCACCTCACATTGGACGGGCAGGTCAGCGTGCCTTTAGAAGCGCACGATAAAATAGTAATTACGGCTCATAAAAACAGTATAAATTTTATTGTAAATCCTCAGAGAAATTTTATAGATATTTTGCGGCAAAAATTAAATTGGGCCTAAGCTCCGCTAAAAGGCTTTGCCCAAGCGCTCGCCAGTGAATTAAGCTGCCGACTTAACCGAAGCATTCGCTTCCTGCCCGATACGAGCATAAATCTAAGATATGGCTGCTTAGCAAAGCCCTTTCGGGGCCTAGCTAAGCCCTGCCTTACGGCACAATACCCGCCCTCTTCTTGTTTCCACTTCACTTTTAAGGTATACTTGCTGAGATAATCTACACTCCCTATGGGGCGTTCGCGCAAGCCCTTATGCCGATGATTAATCGTCGGCTTAAGCTGGAAAGCGAATGGTGAAGAGATAGTTAATTCACTTTCCGGCCGAGCTGTTGCTTAACCATTAACATGTCGGCGGCGCAATGCCCTTTCGGGCGTTGATTGCATTTTAAGAGCGTCTTTGAGGCGAAATTATTGCCAAAGAGGTCTTTCAATATATGAAAAAAACCAAATTTATTTTTGTTACCGGCGGGGTTTTATCTTCGCTCGGTAAAGGGCTGGCGGCAGCCTCAATCGGCGCTCTTTTAAAATCGCGGGGTTTAAATGTCTCTATACAAAAACTTGACCCCTACCTTAATTTAGATCCCGGCACCATGAACCCATATCAACACGGCGAAGTTTTTGTAACTGATGACGGAGCAGAGACAGACCTTGATTTAGGGCATTACGAGCGTTTTTTAGCAGTTCCAATGAGCCGCAAGAACACCTACACAGCCGGCCGCATCTATACCAACGTTTTAAACAACGAACGTCAGGGAAAATATAAAGGCGGCACGGTGCAGGTTATCCCTCACGTCACCGATGAAGTTAAAGCAGCCATTAAAAGTGCTGTCACCCCTGATTTAGATGTGCTTTTAGTTGAAATAGGCGGCACGGTTGGAGATATCGAGGGTTTACCTTTTCTTGAGGCTATACGCCAATTAAAAAATGATTTTGGAAAAAATCGTTGCCTCTATATTCACCTAACCTTAGTTCCCTATCTGCAAACCTCAGGGGAACCAAAAAGTAAGCCAACTCAGCATAGCGTTAAAGAATTGCGCTCTATAGGTATACAGCCCGATATTATAATGTGCCGGGCAGAAAGCCCCCTAAGCCAAGAATTAAAACGTAAAATAGCCTTATTTTGTGACGTGCCTGAGGGTAATGTTTTTTCCGCTATTGATGTGGGCAACATCTATGAGGTGCCTTTGGAATATTACCGCGAAGGCATAGACAAAAAAGTAGCGAAGCTATTGCGCTTTCGGGGTGAACCTGATGTGGCTCCTTGGGAGAAACTAAACGAGCGCATCAGCAACCCTAAACACGAAATAAATATTGGGGTTGTGGGTAAATATGTAGCTTTAGGAGAGTCATATAAAAGTCTCAATGAAGCTTTAGCCCATGCTGGGGGCGATAACCAGACCAAAGTAAATATTATTCATATAAACGCTGAAGAGCTTAAAACACGCAATTTAAAAAAACATTTAGGTGGGCTTGATGGTATTTTAGTCCCCGGGGGCTTTGGAGACCGAGGCGTTGATGGCATGATTTTAGCCGCTAAATATGCCAGAGTGGAAAAAATTCCGTATTTGGGAATATGCCTAGGTATGCAATGTATGCTAATTGAATTCGCCCGCAACGTCTGTGGCCTTAAAACCGCCACCAGTGAGGAGTTGGATGCAAAAGCCGAGCATAAGGTAATATATATGATGAACCAGCAAAAACGTAAGTCAAAAAATGATTTTGGCGGCCCCATGAGGCTTGGTTCCTACCCTTGCCAACTAACTCTAGGCACTTTGGCTTACAAGGCTTATAAAGAGCCGGAAATAAACGAGCGCCACCGCCACCGTTATGAGTTTAATAGAGATTATAGCGATTTATTTAAGGATAAAGGTTTACTTATTTCCGGTATATCTCCAGATAAAACTTTTGTGGAAATGGTAGAACTATCTAACGAACTTCACCCTTGGGCCTTGGGATGCCAATTCCACCCTGAATTTAAATCCACCCCGATGAAAGCACATCCACTGATTAAAGCCTTTGTAAAAGCTTCATTAAGCAAAAAAAACTCAGTGGAAGTTGAAGGCTGAATTTTAAAAAGCTGCTAAGGAGTAATTAATTATGTGGGAATATAACGATACTGTAAAAGATCATTTTGAAAACCCCAGAAATGTGGGCGAAGTCGGGCGTATTGACGGTGATGGGCAAGTTGGCTCACTTTCGTGTGGAGATGCCTTGCGCTTGACAATTCAGGTAGATAAAGCCAATGATCTCATTGAAGACGCCAAGTTCCAAACCTTTGGCTGCGCCAGCGCCATAGCCTCTTCTTCAGCCATGACGGAAATGATAAAGGGCAAAACCATAGAAGAAGCCCTAAAAGTTTCAAATCAGGATATTGCTGATTACTTGGGGGGGCTGCCAAAAGAAAAAATGCATTGCTCAGTTTTGGGCCGAGAAGCCCTAGAAGCAGCTGTGGCCAACTACCGTGGTGTGCCCCTCCCCAAGGCAGATAGCCCTGTGGTTTGTGAGTGTTTTGGCGTCACTGAAAAAGAAATAGAACGAGTAATTCGTGAAAATAAACTAAGCACTTTAGAAGACGTCACTTCTTACACCAAAGCTGGTGGCGGCTGTGGACGCTGCCTTGACGATGTTGAAAAAATACTAAACCGAGTGCTTAAGGGCGAAGAAAGCAAAAGCGAAAGCAAAGCTAAGGAGCAGCTACCCAAAACGCTCACATTTTTACAAAAAGCTAAACTTGTTGAAGAAGTTATCGAACATGAAATAGCCCCTGCTCTAATGCGTGACGGTGGCGATATTGAATTAGTTGATATAGACGGCGATGAAGTGCTGGTCACTTTAAAAGGCGCTTGCGCAACCTGCCCTTCTTCCAAACGCACACTGGCTGATTTCGTCACTGAAAAATTGAGGGAAAGAGTTTCAAAATCCATAAGCGTAAGAGAGGTCAGGCCATGAATGAAAAAAATATAATTTATTTTGATAATAACGCCACCACCCAAGTAGCCCCTGAAGTTCTTGAAGCGATGCTTCCATATTTAAGCTCTGCCTACGGAAACCCATCGAGTATGTATTCCTTAGGTGGTGAGGCGGCGGCGGCGGTTAAAAATGCCCGAGAGCAGGTGGCCGCTTTAATTGGCTGTGAACCCCGTGAGATAATTTTCACCTCTTGCGGCACGGAAAGCGATAATACCGCAATTTGGAGCGCTTTACAGACCCAGCCAGAAAAAAAACATTTTGTCACCAGCCGAGTTGAGCATCCAGCTATAATGAATAATGTGTCTTATTTAAGAAAGCACGGTTTTCGAGTAACAGAAGTCGGTGTGGATGAAAAAGGCAATTTACTGTGGGATCAGTTTATAGAAGCTTTGACCCCAGACACTGCCTTAGCTAGTTTTTTATGGGCTAATAATGAAACTGGCGTAATTTTTCCAATTGAAAAAATGGCTGAAATTTGCGCTGAAAAAGGTATTTTATTTCATAGCGATGCTGTGCAAGTTGCGGGCAAAATACCTATGGATATTTCTAAGACAAAAGTGGATATGCTGGCCATATCCGGACACAAGCTCCACGCACCCAAGGGCATTGGGGTGATGTATCTGCGGCACGGGCTTAAGTTTACTCCCTTTATGATCGGGGGCCATCAAGAAAACGGGCGTCGAGGTGGCACTGAAAACGTGCCTTATATCGTTGGCTTAGGTAAAGCCTGTGAATTGGCCTTGGCCAATATGGAAGATGAAAACACTAGGGTGCGAGACTTGCGTGATCGCCTTGAAAGTGGCTTGACTAATAAAATATCTTACACCCGAATAAATGGCGATACTAAAAACAGGGTGCCTAATACCACAAACATAAGCTTTGAATATATCGAAGGTGAAGCCATTTTGCTACACCTAGCTTCAGCTGGCGTTTGCGCCTCATCCGGTTCAGCCTGCACCTCCGGCTCACTTGAGCCTTCACATGTGTTAAGGGCTATGGGTGTGCCTTTTACAGCGGCTCATGGCTCCATTCGCCTCTCGCTTAGCGTTCATAATAATGCGGAAGAAGTGGATAAAGTCATTGAAGTCTTTCCGCCAATTGTAAAAAAACTGCGGGCCATGTCACCGTTTTGGAGAGGCGATGGCCCGGCTGAAGATAATTCAATGCTTACGTGCGAAACTGGCAATTGCCAGGTATGTGTTAGCTAGCGGCTGAGCATATATATTATAAAAAAGCCGAGTCAAATTCTAATTATTTGACTCGGCTTTTTGCTTATTATTCAGTTATTAAATATATTTATGGCTCTTGCCCAGATAAAAATTAAACTGTGAGAATGCGTTTACACATAATCTAAAATATATTGTTTTTAGAATAATTAAATCTGAACTCTGTGAAAAACAAGACCTAGGTGGACAGTTATAATGTCTGTTCACCTAGGAGGTTTTTTATGTATAGCAGGAAAGAGCAATCTGATATCAACCGTAAAT
>JARJEC010013901.1:0-13623 GCA_030264575.1 Tachinus sp. AB-2021 | reverse complement strand
GGTAAATGTACAGTACAATCTACCAGCTTTCTTTGGTAAATGTGAGTTCAACACTTACCAACTGTTTTCGGTAAGTGTGCAGATATACCTAGCGATGTTTGTAAATGTATATAACGCATTCGTTTTTCAACAAACCTACATAAATATTTATATTAGAGGTTATTGTTTTGTTTATTAATCTCCTGGTTGTTAGTTTGTGTTTGTAAGTTAGATGGTTAAATAAAAGTTATAAGGAAATTATTATTTATATAATTATATAATAACAGAGTAACTAATAATTCAATTTAAACGTTATTATAGCATGTAAAAATGTACAATGAAATTAATATTAAATAATAACACTGTAGTACACTCAAACAAAATGAATCAACAGAAAGAATTTAATTGGCTATTAAAAGTCATTGTTGAAAGTAAAAATTGGAACAATGTTCACATAGATGGATAGTTTTATAAAGAATTATTAGACATTGAACACAGAATTGACCTATTTATATTTTATAATATTAATATTTCTAGCTTAAGTAATATAATAAGTAATATATTTTTTTAATTATTAATATTTACATTATATACAAAGCTATAAATAATATAATTATATAAAAGTGTACTTTATTAATCATTATTATTTTTAACTTTTACCTAGATAGATAGATATGTAAACATTTACCGGTAAAAACAGATAGATGAAGGTAATCTCGGATTTATGCTTACATTTACCAATAAAATTGGTATATGACCGGTAAATGGCTAAATTTGCGGACTTCGTACTTTTACCGCAACATATGTACGGATGTACACTAATCACCTGGTATATGGATAATTTGGTTTATTTTTTATTTCGTGTTGGCAACTCTGTTAAACTTTCCTACTAAAGCCCCGAACTTAGCTAGAAATCGTCCATTTTGTCTGACATTTGGTTGGTGCACCGTTTCTGGTTCAGCGCTAATCAATTTTCTGATATAAATTGATTATCTCGACCAGATATTTGGTAAAAAACAACATGGTAAGTAGTTATTGTGTATATTTATATATATGTATAATCCACAGCGAGAAAAATATTATTTGTTGTGTTAAGAAGTTTTATAGATTTTGAGGTTAGGAACACGTGGCTTCGCATAGTATATTGCTTTCTACCTGGAAAACTTAAATATCTAAAATTTGTATAAGTACATAGTAGATCGAAAATGTATTAATTATTAAAAATTAAGTAACGTATTATTGAAGTAATTTTCTATAGCAAATTGTAATTTTCAAAATGAAATGATCGGCTATGAATAATAAACTATAAATTACTTAATTGATGTTTTATCTGGGATGTGAAATAATTATTAAAAATTATTAGTTTTGTTCGTTTATTTTTAACTCGATATTAGTTCTGATATTAGTTTGTTGATATACATACAGGTGGGGATTAATAATTGGAAAAATGCCAGGTTACTTTGTTGATCATGTCAAAAGAAAACAAAAATGTTAATTTCAAAATGGTGAGAATTTTTTTGTTTGCCCTTCTTAAGTTTCAAATTTGTTAAGACAAAAAAATGTTTATTTTCATATTTTATGTACCAATTTGTTTTTTTTAGTATAATAAAAGAGGTTTATTGAAAATTAATATTAAGAATTATTTACATTTTTTGTGAAGAATAATCAAATTCAAATTAAAAATGTTTGGCAATGTAGCAAAATTTTTACTAAAATTAAAATTATAACGTAGGATATGTAATGAACACATCAAATTTTATACGTCAGTGTAACTATTTATTTAACCTTCCGATGGGTTAATTTCCTATAAGTACACGTTCGAGCATAAGGATATGGAAGCATGGATGAAAGGTTAATGCAGCTCTTTAATAAATTGTTGATGTTTAGAGTTCTATGAATTTGATATCTATACTTACTGCAAAGAGCTACCAATTTGTAGTTTATAGTGAATTAATATTTGTTGTGTGTATTAAGTTGCCTAAATTATAGGTTTTAATTTTTACAGGAGCTACGCTACCAAGCTTAACAAAACTTCGAAAGCCTAAACGAAGATTTGCTCAGCATTTTGGAATTAAGATTTTCATTTTTTTTATCAAGATCTACAAAGTTATCCGCCATTTGTCCGACAATTAATCCCCACCCTCTATATACATTCTGTCTTATAACATTTAAATTAGTATTTTGTATTTGATGGAGATTTTATAATATCGAGTGGATTTCATTTATATCTCATTAATTTATAAAAAATTGACTGGATTTTTATAGAATAAAAATAACGTACAAGGGGATAAAAATGTTTGTACCGGATTAAATTATAATATACATATTATATATTATATATATATATAGGATTGAAGTCGATCATGTTCGATATTTTTTGATATAAATGTTTGCCAGATTGAATAATTAATGTTTCATTTTTGTATAATCAGCTTACAAAAGAGGAAAACTTACCTCTTTGTCATGTGTTGATTTTCATTCTTTAATTGAACAGAATTTAGTAGACCTTGTTTAAATTAATCAGATAGATATAGGTGCAATCATGCGTTTAGTCACTGAATCCTTCGAAATTTCCATTCAATTATGTTGATATAAATTTGGTACAAATCCACAGTTTTGAAATGATACGCTCAAATTCAATAGAATAATATCAATATAAATGTGGTAACTGACATTAGTTTTACAAAAAAAAATTACGATTCACAATACGCACAACTAAATATATTGCTATGGATTTTGTAATAATACACTGCTAATTGGATGCAAAATTGTTTAAATATGCACTAAATTATTTTAAGTAGTTTGATTTTTAAAAATATTGTATTTTACTTTTTTTTTTAGACTTCAATGAAAGAAGCAAATCCGGAAAAACCCGGTCAAGAAACGGCACCGATTCATCGTATCCGTATCACTTTGACATCTCGCAATGTCCGTTCCTTGGAAAAGGTATGCTCTGACTTAATCAGTCGTGCTAAAGAACAAAATTTGCGTATAAAGGGACCTGTCCGTATGCCAACTAAAATTTTGAGAATTACTACCAGGAAGACACCTTGCGGTGAAGGTTCCAAAACTTGGGATCGTTTCCAGATGCGAATTCATAAGAGAGTCATTGATTTACATTCTCCATCTGAGATTGTCAAGCAGATTACTTCCATCTCCATTGAACCTGGTGTAGAAGTTGAGGTCACCATCGCCGATCCTTGAATTAATTAGTTAATAAGGATAAAAATGTGTTATAAGTTTTTTATATAGCATTTAAATAAAAATCCGAAAAAAGGAAAAACTTGATATCTTGTGTATATATTCAAATTTTGGCTTAAATCGTCTAAAAGTTTTTTTACAATAATGTTAATGATGCAATAGTTGGCTTCTTACCAGATATTTTATTTTATTTGAAAAAGTTATATTATTTGAGACAGACAGTTTTATCTATATGTAACATGAGTGATGAGTATGACTCACTGCTCAAAAAGTCTTAACCGACTGATGTGTTTTTATCATTTTATTGTGTCGCATTTACATTAAACATGCTTACGAACATAGAATATGGGATTCTTAGTTTGGAAAACAATGAGATACCTTTTCTCCTGTTGCCTTTATACAATATTTATAGCGATTAAATGTTTTAATTGCCTGCTTTACTGAATTCAACTGAAGGATGTTTTATAAGAACTATTAGTCTGATGATCGGTGACAGTCTCGACCGGTATACTAGGTACAAGATCCCTAGGGACCAGGCTCTAAATATTTGAATAAATTTATTGAATTAATTCATTTTTGTGATTTTTAAGTTTAATGAATTAAATCATTATTTTTTTACATATGACTTGCCTGAAGATTTAAATCACTTATTATTTATGATTTAAATATTTTTGAAATTTATTTGTTTTGACTTAACCCAAAATACATAATTTAAATCAATTATTTTAAAATCATTTTGTTTAAAATTGTTTTACATGAGGGAAAGATCGAGAAAGTAAATTTTTAACATACTTTACTCTTTCATATAGTACACCCTTGAAGTGTATGTCAGTAACATAATGAATAAAATAATAGTGTAGTGTTATGCGACTTTCAAATCAACTTATGTCATCATAATTATTAAAGAGAACAGGTGCAGGAATGCCTATTTAATAATCTTTTAACTTAAATATATAAAAAATAAGAAATTAATTTTTTATTCTTATTGGATTACATTTTTTAATTACATTAATTTTTAAAGGTTATCGGCACTATCAACTCGATTCACAAAAAACTTATAGTTTAAATCACTGATCAAAACTAGACAGAGTCAAAATATTTTAATTTTAGAAATGACTTACGATTTAAATAATTTAATTTAAAAAATAACTTGTGCTTTATGATTTAAACTTTAATTTTAAAACTGACTTGTGACTTTATTTTAATTTAAAAAATAACTTGTGATTTCAATTATTTTGATTTTAAAACTGAATTGTGACTTGTGCTTTAAATCATTTTGATTTTGAAAATGATTTATTACTTAAATCATTTTAAAGATGACTTATGACAAATGGACAAATAATACTGGTATGACATGAATTAGACGCATGCAAATGTGTACAATATCAATACAGTGAATAAGGGACTAATTAAGTAATTTATTTTATGTTTATCTACGATGATACACATATAGATGGCGTTTGTATAATAAAATTAAAAAGAAGCTGTAAGAGACTATATGTGTACTATACATAATATTGTGCTGAACTAGGTACTAGAAATAAAAAGCACAAGATAAAAGCTTCAGAATATGTTTAAACTAAATTTTAGTTTTCGAGGTAAATCTTTAGGGATCGATTTTTTTCAAGGTCAAATTTAATTTCACGTGAATACGTCATAATATATGAACTATTTCATGACGCGAAAGAGAGGGAGAAGATGCAAAATCGATGGTTGGATTTGAAATGAGAGCAACATCAATATAAACTAATCAATTTTAAAATTAATTTAATTAAATTAATTTGGTGTATATTTAATAATTTATGAGCTGACCTGGTGGCGTAGCGGTTGAGAGACCGTCTATATGCTAAGGGTTTCAGGTTTGATTACTGGGATGGCTAATAGGACCATTTACACTGACACACCCGCCGACATGGCGGGTGATTTAAAGCCTTTTCATTGACCCAAAATGAAAGAACGGTGCAAATACCAGCAAAGTTGAAGAAGCACTAGTCGCCCTGGTAACAGTGGAGAAAATAAAAGAATTAACTAACAAAAAATCGCCAGGTCAAGAGCAAATAGCAGATAATGATAATAGCGCTAGACGGGAACAAGATAGAAATAACACAAATAATAAACCGGTGCTCGAATGAAGGAAATTTCCGGGTTACTAGAAAGAAACAAACTTACTGCAAATCAATAGAATATAGGCCAATCTGGTTAACTAACACATTAACAAAGTTAATGGAAACAATTATTGTGAAAAGAATAGAACAAGAAATAGAAGAAAAAGAAAGAAGGGAAAAGAGCAATACGGATTAACAAAAGAAAGATCAAAGTTAGGAGCAACTGACAAACTGAAAGCGATAGCAAAAAAGTGGTCCACACAGAAAAAGACAACAATAATAACATTATATACAGAATGCCTTTAACAATATACTTTGGGAAGCAGCAAACAATGAGACCCAATAAAAAAACGATCAAGATAGAAATTTAATGACCAAGCAGACTGACCAGAGAAGTACAGCAAGGTGGAAAACTGAAATTTGGTCTATAATGGGTTACTTTAGATACGGCTACCGGAACGTGGGAGTATAACGGCATTCGCGGATGATGTAACTATTGTAGGTATGAACGCTGACATAGTAGTGCTAAAAGAGAGGTTGGAATTGATAATTGATATAATAAAGCCATGGATGAGAATTAAGGGGCCAGAATTAGCACTGCAAAAACGGAAGCGACATTGCTGTCAATGTGGAAAGAGGCAGCAGAAGTAATCGCCGCTACAACTCCCGCTGATCTGAATGTGGCGGAACTTTGCAAAGCTAGTGATAAGGAACAAATTGAAGAGTTTACCGCACACGGCTTATAACACTAAATAAACATTACAACGATATTGGAGGGAAAAAAAGATAAATTAAGAAACGAGAAATAGCAAGGGTGATAGCAAACGTTGCCGCAGCTAGACTGCGTGAAATTTCCGCGAGGTTGGAACCAGCCTACCTCAAACTAAGGCTTTGTTTAGATTTAGAATAGCGATAAGGACAGACAACATAAGGACTTGCGAACAAAAGAAAACCGAAAGGTTCCAATGCCCAAGTCAGTCTCAAGGGCCATTTGTTGAGGCTAACCTTAAATAACCTACGTGTTTACCATACGCGGTAACCGGAAATTTAGATGATAGTTAACGCACTACTTTTGCATTTACGGGTAGCTAAACGGTAGGTTGAACCTAGCCCAATTTAACTAAAGGGATAATTTAATTTAATTTTAACATTGTGCACGAAAGAGTCAATACGGTTATAGATAAAAGGTTTACTTTTTACTACGGTTTGGAGCCCGGCAGTCTATATTTATGATACCTATATTACTTGACTAGCCGTGAAAATGCTTCAGTTTGTGGTGTCTGAATCTGCGTGGTTGGTGGATGGGGAGCGATAAAATTAATTAAGTTAATGGAAGCCCACGTAGATTATATTGACATCTGACTTTGATAAACTTTCCGATGAAGTTAAGAACAAGCATATCTTTCAACTATGGTGATGAACATTCCGCGTATTTTCAAAATTGCTCAATAATTAAGTAGCAACAAAATTGTTACCGAAACGTTCGTTTCAATGCAGTTTCCAAAGTCGCAACAATTGATAATGTCCCGATTCAAATAATTTTTATATTGCCAACTGGGCATGCGCTTACCAATGGTACAAAATGTACTGATAGTGTGAGATATATGTTTGTTCTGGACAAATTTGATTTAATTTTGGTTTTGGTTTTTTGAAGTTCACGTTGACTTTATTATTACTTGCGGTGGATGAGGTTAAACTTAGCGCTTGCGCATCGATCACTGCCGATGTACCCATAAACATCTGTTGCATCAGAATAGTCCAGAGCAGGGTTGTCTAACCTTTTTGATTTTCCATATTTTAGTATATTTTAGTAATAGAAAGTGTTTTGGGCCGCAACTACCGACATTGTAGATAGTAAAACACACTACATATGAATAATTTTTATTTATACGTAATTATTTATTTATACATATTAAAAAGAACACGTGTATAAAAATTATTAGTGGGAAAAACTAGTACAATACATCTATTTATCGGAAAAACATAACATTTGTACTAAAAAGAATGAAAATCAATTGCTTAAGGGCCACACTGAATCTCAACACGGGCCGCATGCGGCTCGCGGGCCACGGGTTGGACAACCCTGGTCTAGAGTGTGTAAGATATGTAATGTGCATTTGCCATAATCGATTACTGACAGTTATCGTGAAGAAGATCGTGATATCACTGAACTTTTTCTAGTTCTAGCTGTTGTCTTTAGTGCTGTAATCATCTGTTCAATGTTATCGAACTGAACATTGTTTATATGTGTATATGTGTACTCATATTTATAACTTGCATGTATATCTATAGACTGTATTGTGCATGTTTTATACCTGTCAATCTACACCTTTTCCAAGTATAATTCAGAAACGGTCAGTTGACATTCAGAAAGTATGAAATGTAATTCAGATTAGTTAAAAGAAATTCAGAAAGCAACATATGTAATTTAGATTAGTTAGTTGTAATTAAAAAAACATTATATGTAATTCAGAAAATGTGAATTGTAATTCAGATTACACCTTTTTGGGATATAACAGATTCCCAGCGCTGTAATACATTAAATTTCATTACAATTTTGATAATATTTCAGAGCTAATATTTTACATAGTTGTTATTGTAAATATTGACAATAACATATACAGTCATTAAAAGCTACACTTAGTATGACTTTATACAATGCATATACATTTCACGTGACAATCATGGATTTTTTTCTCAGAGATTTCTGAAATAAGAAAATTATTTGTAGGACAAACTTCAAATTGAAATGTATTTTTATACTACGTATTTACCTAGTAAATTTATTATAAAATGTAAATTATAACATTGATAATTTAAAATAAATAAAATCTAAATTATATTGCATTATATCCTATATAAATCATAAAAAGTGGGTTAATATTCGATATATTCTGAATTACATTTGTCGTTTTCTGAATTAGAATTGATTTATAATATGTGATGTTTTCTGAATTTTATCTGTTTTTTTAATCACATGTCTTCTGATATCTGGTAATTGTTTTATTTTTATTTTTTTATAATATTTTTAACTTATTTATTTACTAATATTTGCATTTTCTTTATTAGGTGTTTTTCATTGCAATACAATAGAAATAGGCAACAATAATCATATTAAGTTGATTAGTCAAAAATTGAACTAATGGTCTGAATTGATTTTAAACAATAAATATAATAACGCCTGCATCAATTATTATCATTTGTACAGATGAGTCAATTTAACAAGATGCAAATGCAAAGAAATTATAGTAGCCACCTCAATACCGCAACATAACAAATTACGGCCAATTTATACCAAGTGGAAAATTTAATTACATTACTGACATATTTAATTTCTTATGATTTACTATTTTTTGTCTGCCTGAGGTGGTTCGTCAAGCGTCCCTGCACTGCGGTCCTGAGGGTCCTATTGTGCACCTATGATTTACTATAATAGTATATTAGCATAAAATCAAATATTAAAACTGGTTATATTATACAGCAATATTTAGCTAGAAATATTAATTGTTAATGGTTTAGTAGGCAATGAGTCACCCACAGGTAGCCCCTTATCAAACGTTATTGTAGCTAACATTAATAAAAAAAGTTTAAAACCAATTACTGAATTTCACGATGCTACAAATGAGAAGAATCAAATGCAGACAATAGTTTTAACCTTCACAAGAGCTCATCAGAGCACCTTAGTAATTTCTGTATCGCATTAAGCAAGAAATAAAAAAAATAATTGATTTACTACCATCGCAAGTAATAATAAAGTCAAAGTTTGGTAACTTCAAAGACAAATAACCAACCTTTACGAGGCGACGGCGCGCAGACGCGAGTGTAGGTAATTTAGTCGTAAGTCGTAATATAACATTTGCATTCCTCAAGATTAAATCCTGGGTGCGCCACTGCATTGTAATTTTTATGCATATTATGTTAGGTAGTGGTGTTCACTTATTATGGGAAAACATCGGAATCTTTATGCAAACACATGGTTTGAAACCGAGAAATTAGTAAAATAATTATTATAATTTTTATTTATAAAGTGAATTAGAATTAATAATTGATAATTATAATGAACAAAAAAAAAGAAAATCTTTAACATATCCGTTTTTCGCAAAATCGCAGAGCGTGTGCCGAGCGAATTTCACCGGTTTAATGACTTCAGACATGCTGGTACTAAGCTGTTAATAGTTAATTAACTTTTTTTTTCATTAAATATTAAATGTTATTATTTATTTTAAAAACCGATTGGTTTTATAAATCCATTTGTGCAAAAATTCACCATTGAGCAATGCTATTCGATACACATTATTTTAGTGTATAAACTATGAGAAATGTGGTCCTTAACTAAATATTATGATGGATAAAAAATCAAATATTTTTTTCGTTTTACAACATATTACATTTGCATTTTCCTAACACACTATCACCTCACTTCCATTTCCTATAACAATTTACGAGTACGATTGCTTTCAAACACATTTTGTATTTTCATTTACTTTCACAAGCTTATTTTGCTATTATATATCTATTAGGAACCACCAACAATTTTCATTTGTATATGTAATTTGATATTATCAGTATTCTAGCTGTCGGGCAAACGCTGCTTTGTGCAATTTTTTTTGCGCCTATAATTTAAATGAAATGAATTAATATTTGATATATTTAAAAGGAAAGGATACAAAATACGTCATATGCTATACTTATTTACAAAAACTTTGAGCAGGTAAACTATGAATATTAGGTAAACAAAGAAAAACGAATACATTCTAGAGTGTGTTCATCAAATACCCGATTCAATGAATTAATTTTTGTTTTACACTTATTACATCTGGACTTATTGGTTTTTTTCTTATAGTAAATATTTTTTAAATTTTCATAGTGTATTTTAAATACTTTATTTACAAAATTAAATTGATTTTGCAATATTCCGTTGGAGCCTTTGCTTGTTCTCGCTTGATCCACTCAAGATTGTCTTATTTACATTTTTTTGCTTACACAAAAAATTTGGCTTTAATATGTTCAGCGGTTTAGGCGCCATCCTATGTTCACATTCGGTTTTACACTGGGTGGGGCTCAAACCACTCTCACCTAAATAACTCATTTTATTAAGATAAATTGGTGATTATTTTTGGTTAAATAGGACACTATTCTATATTAGTCTCAGATACGAAAATTATTCTGTGACTTTCAGTGGTACCGGAAATAAAAATCAATTTGGAAAGTTAAATGGAACAATTTCGTATGAACATGATACTGACTGATATTTTAATTAATTTATAAAGTTCGATATTGATTCCGTAATTGTAAAACTTAACCTATTTGGGTTGTTTTTTGGGAAAATGATTGAGACATACATATAGTTGGATATAATTTTTATTGAATCTCTTGTCTTTTCTGGTATAAAAAACGTCGTTAATACTAAATATTCAATATATTAATGATAAATGTCACTATATAAAATCTACAATTAACAATGTATATATAAATATCTACTATACTATAAAAAATTATATGTTTTCTTATAAGGCATGTTACACCGGGTCATAATAATAATGCGCTTGATTTTATGGACAGGGTGCGTCATAATAAAATAATAAATATTCACAATAAATGAAAGCTTAAAAACGAAACAGTTAGTGTTAGATCGTTCGAGTGTTATTAATTTTTTAGTTGTTTTTCTTTCGGTATCCAGTGGCTTAAGCTTGTCCGTTAGTAATTGGACCGCTGGGTAATTCATGGTTACCATTAGTCACTACTGCTGCTATTTTTGGAAAACCGTTGCTCATGGCTTTTGTAGGGGTAGTCACTGGGCTGACGATAGCGTAGACTTCACCCGTTACTGGATTTCTCTCTAAAAATAAAAATACAAAATTTTATTAGTGACATTTTAGATAGTTTTTGAGAGTCAATTTTTTGCCAAGGATTTAAGGCACGTGTGGTTTTAATGAAGACCGTATTTTATTTTGACATGAGGTGATTAGTATTATTCTTTAAAAGGTTTCGCCCTTTATTATAGCATCATTTATTTGGGGAATGCTCTTAAAAATTATTCGGGGGACAAGCACGTGTTGCCAAAGTCGTATTTTAGTTAAGAGATTAGTTTGTTGTTTGTGGTGTTTTAAAAAATACCTTTCAACTCGTGGCTTTAGAAGCTATAAACAAACTCACTTAATTAATTACCAGTAGAGATTTAAGATAGGCTGTTATAAAAAGAACAAAAGCGTTTCTTCTATAAATAATTTATCAGTAACAGAAATACTTTAATGTAAATGTAATACTTATAGAAATAAATTTCGATTTCCTTACTTTTACCTGAATACGCTTTGGGTGTATTACGGCTGGCTGGTCTGCTGTCCCAAGATTGAACCCCATCACCAGTTACTGGGTTACGGTTAGTAACATCTGAAATAATAAAATTATTGAATTGTTACATTTGCAAGTTTAATTTATTATTATTAAAAACAAATCAAAGCAAATCCTTTTATAAAATGGCGTTGATCAAAATGAACACAATGCGATTATGTATCATTTTTATTAAAATTAATTAGTCTTTTCGCATTTACTTAATTTTTATTTATATGCCGTGCTTTAGTGCCTCATTACACACTTCACAATGAGTAAAAATGTTTTTATTTTATTTTACAAATAACTTCCTATTTATATACGGATTTTATACAATTTCTGTTCCGCGCCGACTATTCCGGCCATTAACTATTGCGTATTTAAATGATTCATTTATGAGCCGAGTTTGACTGGTCATTAAATCAGAGCATATACCTTCATGTGTGGCTGGCTATGCTAGACTAAAATATATTTGCCTTCAAAGAGATACAAAATCGATTTAATGGCAAGGGATATAAATTGTTGGCAAAGTAATAAAATTAGCATTGTAGACTTTATAATTGTATCTTCGTTGTATTGCCCTCTTATTTACATAAAAATGTTGAACGATCACCAACATTTGATATATAATAAATATGACTAAGGGCTTTAGAAAACAAAACAACAACATTATTTTCATAATAAAAAAGTCCAAGAAATGGTTTTGACTATTTTTTGTTTTTTTCTGCAAACCAATAAAATAATTCAAATGCCCATCACATGATATAATATAGCCAATCAAAGCATTGTAACGTGTCATGTTTGTGAGAAAAGTAATGATAAAAGTTATTATGTAACACTGTTTGAGATTTAACAAAACAAATTTTGTCGTTTGCAAAAACTAAAAAAGATTTCGAATAAAAATCACTTACTTTTTAACGTTTTATCTGAATCTGCAATCAAATATAGGGATTTGGATTTAAGATTGCTAAGTTGCCCCCCCCCCTTTCCCGCCCCCTGGAGGTCGGAGGGGCTCAAACGTTGACAGTATCAGATGTCCCCTCAAAACCATGAACTTTTTATTCGGAACACTATATATATATATATATATATAGGTATCCCAAATTGAGATTTATTAATAATATAAACACATACAATTTAACTCAATTTGCATATATACCGTTTTTATAATTATTAATTAAAAACCAAAAAACTCAATAATGTAGTATAAACATTTTTAAATTCCAGCTCAAACAAAGACGATTTCGTCAGCTTTTTATGTTGCTTTAACTTTGCATCTTTTTGATATCCTTGCATTTATCAGACATCCACGTTTCTTTCCCTTCAGTTAATGATGATGGCCTATATACACAAATTAGAAAACCTTGGTTAACAAACAACGACACTTTTACTTTCAGATACTTTGCAACATTTCACTCAATTTCACAATTTTTAACAACATTTTGCAAATTTTTCGACACTTATTTTACAAAATTATCTCAGCATTGTACAATGATTTTGACATCTTATAATTTTTGACCAAGACAGAAATTTTATAGCACTTTGAAACTCATTTCCTAACCTTTTCAGATAGATTAATAACATTTCACAAAATTTGGCTACATTTAATGTTTCAGACTATCTAAATTCTTATCTGATATTATAAGTTATTTTACTCTATTTCTAAGTAAATTCTTAAGATTTTCAACTTTTTTTAGACACAATATGTTTATAAACAGTTGTATTCATTTTATTGTATTCAAATTATTGTTTAATTTTTTATCGTTTCCCAAACAATGTAATTGTATATATTTTTATCATTTTGTAAATTAATATTTTCTTTGACTAATTGTGAGATGGTTATGGAGCACTCTGGTGATGGATCTTCTCCTTCAAGTTAGTGCTGAATTAACTAACATCTTTCATAACGTATACCCCATTGCATTCTTTACATGCTTTCGTATACTGGTGTGTTATTGTCAATCTGATGCTTATTCTCCTTTGAATTTGTCGTTCATTCGCTACTTTT
>JARJEC010013853.1:0-15908 GCA_030264575.1 Tachinus sp. AB-2021 | reverse complement strand
TGATACTTTTCTTAATGCGTGAAAGTTAGCGCTGTAATTGACACTCAAAAATGAGTTCAAAAACGGCACGGCACACCTTAGATACAGTGCTACCATCACCTAACGAGAAAAGTATTAAATCAAAAGTTACACTTTTTGTAGATTCTGATAAAAATAATTTACAGTACCATTTTCGGTTTTACCGGAAGTAATATTAACTTAACTTTTTTAATAGAACACCTTGCAAATTTTATTTTGGGATTCCCTATTCAATTGCCTTTGAGACATTTTATAAGACCTATCTCGGTAAGTATTGATTTTGGGCATATAAGACAAATAAACTTTTTAAAATAATTAGGCAGGGAATGAAAATAAATAATATATACAGGGTGTTTTATTTAAAAATAAAGTTAACATTATTTCCGTTAGGACTGGCTGGTACTATAAAGTATTATTTATATATAAATAGCTGATAATGAAAAGCAACTTTTATAAAACTATTTTTTTTATATTATTGATAGTTTAGTATACAGTATATCTCAGAAAATTGGGGAAAAAACAAAAAAAATCCTGAAACACGCCGATTTATATTTTGTTATCTTTTAACATATCTGTCACTTCCACCCTGCTCTCCAACAAGCACGTTTCAAAAATTTGAAATATTTATATTCTGAAATAATTATTTCTCAAAATAATATGAAAACCAAAACATTTAAAAACCCGGAAACATGTCATTTTTTATTTTAAAGGGGTCGTCTTTTGACATACAGTTGACAACTGTCAACTGTGCCCCTCCCCTCCAATAAGCACCTTTCAAAATCTTTGAATGGAATGACCCATTTGTGACATCTCATTTGAAAGGATTTTGTTTTTTTAAATTTTTTATTTTTTATTTTCTTAGAACGTGTCTGATACATGTCAAACATATGTCAAATGAAGTTATTTATAATATAAATATTGACTTGTTTCTCGATTTGTACATGTTTTGCTAATTTTATATTAATTTTTATGAAAAAATCAGACTTAATTTTTTTTTAATAAAAAATTGTTAAAAATGCACAGGTAAAATACTGACATTAAGACCTGTCAAATGAGGTGTCACAAGTGACCCACTTCCGTTTAAAACTTTTGAAAGGTGCTTGTTGGAGGGTAGCGGGAAACTGACACACCTGTCAAAAGAAGTTTATTTTTGTTTCTCTGAGATATACAGGGTGGATACTTTTGAAAAAACACCTTGTATATAAGCTGAACAATGAAAATTCAACCACTCTGTATGTACCGGGTGTATCAGACCATCCTTCTTAGGCATTTTTTCTAGAAATGCAACTTTTTATAACTTTGCGAAAAAAAATTTATAAACAAAGCTAAATGAAGAATTTTTAGCGAGTATTTATGTTTTTCAAAAATGGTCGTTAGGGGGCGCAACTTCAACCAACTTTTGAATAGGACTTTAGATCATATGTAGTACCGTTAGCTATCTAACTAATTAGTAAAGAATCAACTTTTGTTTGAGGAAACTTTTTATAAAGTCGATCGTTTGCTGTGAAAATATTAAAAACCCTAGAAATAAAAACATTTAAACAAATTCTTATAATATATTTTTTAAATTAGAAATCAGGCTATGCGTGGTGTCATTGGATTTTTTCAAAGTTGTAAGAAGTTGCGTTTCTCCAAAAAGGGATATTCTCATACACCCGGTCTAAAATGAAAATAGAAAAAGGTATTTAGCAAAATACAAAGTTTCAGTATATATTTGTAATTTTGTGCTTCAAGCAATTGAATAGAGATGCCAGTTTAAAAAAATTATAGTTTTTTGGGGTCATAGATAAAGTATGGTACTTAACTCTAGTTCTATACGGCTCGTAGAGTAACTTTGTTCACTAGTATGTAATATGCCATTTACAACTCTTGTTACTAATGTAATGTTATTGTACAGTTGCTCATTGGCCAATGCATCGATGGTGTGTTTTCGCACGCGTTCTCAATTTACATAAGTTTTATTTTCATTTGCTAAGTACTCATATCCTCATCTCCAATCTCTACAAATTGTTACATCTTAAATCGCGTTTTTTCGCACCTACATCTTGCTATGAAAGTCAAAGGACCAAAAAGTAGATATTGACCAAATTGAGTACAATCTGTTTTGTACTTGTATCTAGACGTTCTTCAATTTGGTTTATAATTCTTTCTTCTAGCTCTACTGCCTTAACTTCTAGGTGTTGCTCACAATAAGATATTCTTTTTTGAAGACTTGCATATTCACAAAGACGTTGGTGAAATATTGCGAATATTGGGTGCTGAGGCATTACTCATTGGGAGATTACTGAGTTTGTAATAAATACTTTTAACACAATTTTGCGTATACATATATTTATATGGAAGACGAAAGTAGTGGTTTATGGCTTTTTTTTCAGTGGTAGCTCTGAATACCAACATATGCAATATTAGATTTTTTTTCATTTGTAATTAAATTATTAGTATATTAAATATGTATAAAAAAATCCCAAATAACGAGCTTTTGTTCTAAAAATTGAGTCTATTCTTGATTAAAGCTTAAATTATGATTCTATCGATGACTTTGTCATCATACAAATTGAAAGGCAATGCCTTGTTTCCACTTAAGAAAAACGCAGTTCTATAAATAAATAACATGAAATTATTAAAAAATTGACAATCAATTATTCCTAGAACAGATACAAAAGCAATTTACAAAAAATGTTATATATTTAATTTTCAATATATCGAGCATAACCTAATAAAACACGCATGTAAACTTGATTATCAGAAATCAATATACAAACGCGATACAAAAAAATCTCATCTATATTAGCGGATTAAAAATACATATACACTATCACTAAGTTCGATTTTAATTTGTTCAATTAAGATATCGATTAAACAAAGATAAAGATACAATGTAATAGAAGCATATCGGTTTTTTTACAATCAATTATTCGCTATATGCTTCGACAACTAACTATAATTGATGGCTAATTAAAATAGAAAATTATAAATCTTGCACTCGAACGTTACCTACTTATTAGTAAATGTTTAAATAATCCACTTAACTGCAGCGCAGTAGCACTGAAATACATAATAATTCTCTATTACGATTATAAATTTATTATTACTTTATATATGCAAATTTATTATCCTATTTCGTCACAATATTAATTAATTAAAATAATACGTATATATGAAATTAAATACTACTTGTTTGTTTAACATAAAAATATTCTATTAGTACTATCTAACCATTATCTCGTATTAAAAAATACATCGTAGTATTGTCCCATTAATTATCGCAATAAATTTCGAATTCCATAAATATAATCACTGCATAAACAATGTGCGTTTTAAAACAAATTAATTCTGAATAATTATCAGTGTGTATTTTGTACGGATACAGAAACGTGGTAACTGTAAAACGTTTGGCTTATAAATCATATAAAATAATGAATTAATTATGTATTATTTCAATATTATCCATACAATGGCTTTTTAATTAATATTCATTTATATCCCATTTGAATTCCATTTAGGAACTAAAAAATATCAATGAGCTAGATTAATAATGCTGTAGTTGTGTGTACATTACAGATTCAATTATTTTTAAATGAATCTTAAAATCAATAATGAAAATATTCTTTTGTTCGAACTGTGCATTGTGGTTTTTTATTTATAATATTTTAATGTAGCATTTATTTATTTGTTTATTTATTTATTTGATTGATGCACGTAACATATGGTTGTTGAACCTCATCTATGAACTAATTAATCTATGGTTATAATTAAGTCATGACCAACTCGTGCAAACGAAACGGAGTCACAATTAATAGACGATGAAAGAGGAAACATGCAAGTTTTCTCTTTATACTATTGTATTAATCGATTACTAAGTATTTCATTATGTTTCAGTGTTAATTTTCTAAGAATGGAGTATTTAAAATGATGTTTTATTTTAAAACAATTTTTATTTAATTTATTTTTATTGTTAACTAAACAATAATACTGGTACTACACAAAGAAACTAGAATTATATATAATAATTTCTTTCGGAATTTTACGAAATAGATGAAAATAGTATATTGCGTAACAAGAGTTGTAAATGGTCTATTTCATACGAGTTAAAAATGTTACTGCACTTACCGCGTGTCGGCGAGTAGTGCAAGTTTTTCGAGCATGTCGTAGCATGCACCGCTATAGCAGTATTTTTGAATTATACTCAACACATGGTGAGTGACTAGCAAAGTAACACTATATACTTGTGAAATATTTAGGCCCGTTTGCACCAACATTGCTTAAACCTTAAGCTGGGCTTAACATGTAAAGCCTGGCTTATTTCATTGCACCACATCGTAAAGGGACGTTTAGAGCCTTAGTTGGCCTTTAAATTTAAACCATCAATATTGTTGTTTTAATGAAAAGTTAACCTACTATAACCATCTGTCTGCATCTGTTAGGTTTATTACAATTTTTCAATATCTACGAGAGAAGTTTTCTTCGGTGCAATGAAGTTAACGCGGAATGACGGCAAAATTTAATAGCATATCGAAACACTACCGCAGAGCGGGATTTTATTTGCATAGCATAAACTAAAGAAGATTTGTTTGCAGTAAAAGCTCCGTATGTATTATTATTTCTTTCGGCTGCTAATTTTTTAAATTAGTAATGATTCCTTTGAGTTTTTTGCATGTATAATATATATTAAACTCCGCTTTTTTAAACTACGCATAAAATGGGATGTTGCAATGAAGTGGGAATAAACCTAGGCTTAAAGTTAACTGTGGTTTAGCTAAGCGTATATTTTGCCACGATAGTGGAAAAGGCTCTTAAATAATTAAAAATTATAAACAAAAACGGTCTCAATAGCGGCACAATTAAATATTGAGAAAACAATGTACTATATTGTTTTCTTAACATTTAATTGTGATTAACGTCATAGAACGTCTGTTAAGAGACGCTAATTATAGGCTTAAGGAGTCTTGTTAAGTACTATACTTTATCTACTACCACAAGTAACATTCTTCAAACCGGTATCTCTATACAATAATTTGTGTAGCTCAAATGCACACATTTGTACTCAAACTTTGCATTTAGCCTGTTTTAATGTTGATACCATTATAAATTATTGACACATTATTTTATTATTTTAAATGCCTTGTTTTTTCAATAAAATTGTCATTCATATGTTAATTTCGTAGTTCAATTCAATTTCTATTTATTTTATTGTCAAATCTAACTGAAGTCAAGTCCAATCTAAACTAGTTCTCAACCACATTTCAAGTATATTTTATGCATAAGTTTTTTGTGGTGTGCACTCAGGGCGTTTAGAAAAGCGACGTTTTGTTTAGAAAACGTCGCATTTTTAAACTTGCTTCATACCCAACAAAAAAATATTGCCACATCAGAAGCGTAAGCAATCTTATTTGTCGTTTGTTATATCAGTTTGAAGGTAGCTGTAGAACAGAGGTGCTCAAAGAGTCGATCGCGAGAGACTTTTAAGTCGATCGCCATACATATTATATTTTTGAAATTTCTGACATTCGATTTATAAAAAGTACACTAAATATTTATTTGTTAACAATTATTTTAATGAATAAAATATGTATTAAAAACTAGCAGATTAAGACACAATATATATATATATATTTATTTTTTTTTTTAAATATTTTACACCTTTTGTTAACCCCATCTGGGGACACACTGTATATACACATCATATTTTAAATCACATAACAAACAACAACAACCCACTAACGATGCTGGATATATCGAAATCGCTCTAGTATATTATCTATATAAAAAAAAGAAGCTGTAAGAGTGTTTTATAATTTCAACTTAATAATACAGGATGTAATGTAATTTTGCTGCATCCAAGAGTATGCTGATATGTTTTTTGTGTATGGTAAATCTTTTTGCGATGCTGTCGCTGCAGTAAAATGCCAAACATGTATCTCAGTTGCCCAAAAAACACGAGAAAGTAAACTTTGTACTTTCCACAACTCGAAAACCTGAACACCCACGAGAAGTTAATGTAATTATGCAAGTTAATATTCTTGTTCGAGAAGAGAGCTTTCATTGAGCACCGGAAAAATATGCGGTGGCATTGGAACTAGTCACTATGTTGTATGCGAACTTTAAAACAAAATCTTCTATATCCTTACCATGTTCAACATGTGCAGTCTTTAAATGATCAGGATTATCTACCGAGACTTTTTTCTATGGTTACTACAAACAAATCCCAGTTTTCACAACACGCATTCATGAAACCATGAACATTTGCAAGAAATTTGTTAGCACTATTTTCAACAACACTTAGTGATTAATGTGTGCGCCGGAATTGTAGGCAATAACTTGATTGGTCTATTTGTTTTTCCTGCACAAATAAATGGAGAAACTTATTTACATTTTCTGCGAATAAATTTACCAGAACTTGTTCATGTAAATTTAAAAAGAACACGAGACTGGTGCATGGTGGAGCGCCTGCGCATTTTACTATCATTATTGTTGTTGTTGTGCTTATTTAAATAAGAAATATTCTAGTAAGTGAATGGTTAGAAATGGCCCAACTCAATGATCTGCGCGATCACCAGACCTCAACATAGTATAGCGTTTGTCGATTGGTCTGTGGCCATCGTTCAGGTTCCCATTGCATTTGTCACTTTTTGATAGTTTGAGCTTTATTCATCAGCCAACAACTTGATTACTGATTTTCCAGTATCTTATTTGCGGTTGAGGTTAGCTCTCTACTTATTGGATTAGCATATTAAAAGTCACATAGGGGTTTCAGTACTTAAATCTTTTATCTTTATTCCTAGGTTAGCGATCATGTAAAATATATAATCCAATATATAATTGTGGGTGAATGAATGAATTTTTTAAACATTTATTTCAAAATGGAGTAATGTTAAAATAATTATTTAATAATTATATTATCTTAATTTCAACTTAGGCTTCTTTAAAAATTTAAATTGTAAATAATTATTATTTACAATATTTATTTATAACAACGTTTAATAATATTCTAATCGGATAAATTAATTTGCATAGCATTTTACATGTTTGTGTCTACTATAAAAGAAACCGAACGTGGGGCTTAATGAACAAGTAACATTAGAAGCAGTGAAACTTCTTATATGGTGCTTCTTTTCTATAAGTCCCCCAAAAATATTGTTTATTTTGTATCTTTAACGAGGAGCAGAGCTGTGTACTGATTTGCAATACATTTCTACAACGCAACTTTGTTGAGTAACGTCATTAGGCAACTGTGTTTATTTGTCGAGCAACGCGTTTCAGTAAGTAAAGAAAAGTTAAACGAACATTTTTAATAAACAAACCTATTTGAATAATTTTTGAAGATTGTTTTAGTCAAGGTGTAGTTACGTTTTTAGTTGCAATTATTAATTACTAGACGAGAAAAATGGCAAAATCACCGATTGCTTAAAAAATTTAGCGCATAATGTCGCATACCTAGATAAAAAATGGTGCAACTAAAAAAAAAACAATTTTTCAGAAATGTTGAAAAACTCAGCATGTCAACTTGTCATGTCGCTATATGTAATAGTGGTGAACTCTTTTCTTTTATAAATCTGTTGGAACTAATTAAAGATAGTTATAATTTGTTTTGATGGTTCTTTTAACTTTATTTATACAAACCGAATGTATGAATGAACTAAAAAATCTTAATTTTTGAGTTAATGCTATTTTGATCTAAGTGTTCGATCATTTCTGAGAATGAAATTGCCATTTGTAAAATTTAAATTAAATAAGCATTTTCGAAAGAGTAGGTAGCATTTTAGAAGGTTTTTTGTAATTATTATTTAATATAATTTATTATTCATTAAACCTTTTTAATGGCAACTTTACTTGCTGTTTATACAAGTATTTTACATCTTTTACTAAAATAGTTGTTCTGATTAAAGAAATATTGCAAATAATTTGCTAATTGGAGATCATGGTTGATGGTCAGTGGGATAAAGCGCAAACTAAAACAACTATATAATAGAGAAGTAATCACTGTAGAATTTTTATTGTGCGCATATTTACAATTGCCTGGAATGTTAATGATTTTTTTGGAAATGTGTAGAATTTTTATAATTTTATGAAACTTTTATTTTAAGGTCAAATTTAGCATTACATGAACTTTTCTCAATTGCACTTATCTTTTTTGTATCTTATGTCTTTTTCGTGTCAAATGATTCGAGCGAAAGAGAAAGAAGATGTAAAAGCGATGAGTAGAATTGAGAAGGAGCAACTTCATTAATATAAACAAATCGAAATTTACAAGTTAATTAATAATATTTGTCAATGTCAGATACATGACAAATAATCAACCTACGGTGATTTGCGCTTGGGAGACCGTCTACGATGCTAGGGATTCCAGGTTCGATTCCCGCGATTAATAAATTTGTTCATAAAAAAATGTAGTAAATGTTTTACTTCTGTGTTGTCTAAGCACATTTACATTTTTTTTTATTCTGTAGGTTCTTTGTTTGAATTTTGTGTAGAATTTTTATGCAATTTGTGAGAATTGTGTCTAATTTTAATGTATATGAAATTAACGAGTGATTTTGGGGAGAGATTTAAAAAAAGCAATTTTACAAAATTACTTTAGATTAAATTTCTTACAAATTTCACTTAATTTCAGATACTCCTAGAATAGCAACAATTTAAAAAAAATACATTGGCTTCTATAATTCCAGATAATATGTTAATCAAATTTCGTAAAAATGCCTTTAAATCATTTCATTTTAAAATAATTTTTTGGAATTATGTAGATTTTTTTGGAAATGTGCGGAAATTGTTTTTATTTTGATTCTTGGAATTATTTTTAAATTCATGTGATTTTTTTGAGATTTGTATACAATTTATTAAAATTGGTGGAAATATGGTGCATTTATTTTGGAAATGTTTGTTTTTTAGATTGATAGGAATTTTTGCGATTATGTGAAATTATCAATAGTGCACTGAAAATTATCGAAAAGTTTGCTTGGAAAATATAGTTGCCCAGAAACTTTATTTTGATTGAAATTTGAGACGCAAAACGTTGAGTGCACTTTGACAATCAAATTACTATTAAAATGATTGAATGCGGTTTCTCAAAGCTACCATATTTTGAATGCAAACTTTTCTAGATAATTTTCATTGCACGAAATATTTAGCAGACTATTTCCCGACCGATTAAAATTGTTTTAAATATTGAATACTGGCAGATATTAATCAATCTGATTTATGTAAATTGATAGTGTTATGCATCTGACAATTACAGATATTAATTAATTTGTCAAGTTTGATTTGTTTATTGCGTTGCTTAACTAGTGCACTTATCGCTGTAATTCTTGCACAAGTTCAATTTTTATTGTAAGTGGAATCTGATTTGTTGAATTTAAAAATGACTCGACATGATTGGTTGATAAATAGAGGGAAATAGTAAAGTGAATTCCTCCTCGTACGTATTTTAATGACTCTAGCAGTAAGTCTTTATTAATCGTAATGGGATTTAAGGGTGGAACAATTATACCCACATGTGTTCAGTTTTGACCCCTGGCGTAAAGGTGTGAGCTCGTTTTTCAGTTTTGATCGCCCCGCTAGAGCTTTACACGGTAGTTTTGATTTTGTGTTAATTTTTGTTGGTTTAGTTTATCAATCATATAATAAAGATACAATAATTTGTCTTAAAATTTGGGTTGGCCCGTTGAAATAAACAGTTGTTCGTCGCTGCTTTAGACAATATAAAGTTTTTATTCGTGAAGCAGTCAAAGTAAATATATTTTTGTAAAGTATTTTATTTAAATTATCCACCAAATAATTATTTCAATATACTGGGTGTTTTTCAACCTATACGCAGAAACTTGGGAAATGATTGCTAAAGGCGTGAAATGAGTCATTATGAAAAAAACCCTAATTATATATTTTTACTTAGTTAAAATTATAATATATATATATTTTACTACGAATTAAGTATTAATTGATATACACTATTTTTTAACATTATTTAAACTAAGAATTTATTGCAATGAAGTTGAAGAAACTTTTTTTTGCTATTAAATATCCGTTTTAATAGCAAAAACAAACGGATATATTAAGTCTCAATATAATAGTTGAGCAAGAGATGATCTTGTACGTCGTTTGGAATTTATTTTAGGCATCTACAAGATTAAGATCTTAAGAAACTGCAATTCTCCGGGTTTGGTTGAAGGTTGAATTTATTGGGATATCAGTTTGTATATGTTGTACATTAATGTTATTTGTGTGCTTTACAAATTCGATGAATTTTTTGTTTAATTTTCATTTCTACTTGTTATGTCCACATATAGTGTAGCATTTATATCTATATATTATTAATAGTAACATGTTGATTGATGCATTTTATTCAAAATTACTCAACGTGATTAGTTAGAATCTCTATATAATAAGTAAAAATGGTATAATATCACGCAATTTTCAATAATATCGAACATGTTGCAATACATTTGAAGCAGTAGTATTGTATTTGTTTGGATGGAAATATGTTTTGAGATATTATCAATCTTTCTACTACGAACATGTATGTAATATATTTATAGTGAGACATTAATTTTGTTGTTGTTTCATTGTACTGTACTTCCTATTTGGTATGTGGTATGACAATTTCTCCGGTCCCATACATAAATTACCCAAGTGTTCCACATATGTCCCCCATTATCAGAGTTTTTTTTGCCCAAACAGGCGAACTATTTCCTCCAGGCGTTAAAAAATCCCCAACACAATTGATTTTCTTATATATTTTTTATATGCATATATTTCTTGTATATACACACACAAAAAAATTAAACCATATTTGGACGGCATCACGGCGCGAACTTTCCCTTGCGTACACCGTTTTAGGCGCTGCCTGGTTTAAATAAGAGAAACCACTAAGTTTTATTAATTATCTTCAGCTTATTAAAATATTATAATCGACCAGATTTAAAAGACGCAAATCTTGCGAATCCCACACAGGTATTTACATTATGTGTGTATGATTTGAATAAATGTTTGTAATTACATTATATGACCTGTTTCAATGCCCCATTGCACTGCCGGACCAAGCCCACACTCATAAGTCTCATAACATATGCATTCTTTTTTGTTTTAGAATAATTTTGTGAGTCTAATTTAATTTAGTAGAAATTTCAAGCGGCCACATTGCAACGATATCAGTGACATAATGTCGTACGGTAATTAGAACAAAGGTTTCCGGGTTAATTCAGTAGTAGTTTCCGGAGATATATCAGATCAGAGGAGCATGAACAATAAACCGTGCTAATGACACTTTAAGATAATAATCCGGAGATGCTAAGGGCAGGTTGACCAGCGCCTTCTCTGCATTGGTCCAGACGTGTCCACCGGACCGAGTCTTGAAATCATCCACTGTTTTGGCACCATACGGGTTACGAGATTCTCGAATTCAATGTATCATAAATAAAATATGTATCATGTATAATATAATAATTTTAAATTAACAATGAAAATTTATCTACGAATAATATAAACTTATTGCTAAACGGTGAAAATAACAAATTATTAATTGATTTTTTTTTAATTTGCAGAAAAACCAGGATTCCAGCCTCCATATGGGGGGATAGATAACGGAATGGTAAGTTTGAATCCCTTTATATAACCCAGCGCTCGACTCCACTTACTCTCTAGTAAACAGCTAATTGAATATGCTGCTGCAATCATTATGATTTAGTATCAAGGTGGTCGTTGAGCTTCGCTATAGCTGCGAATTTTTATTGCGAAGCCCCCCTATTCCGAAATGACTACTTTTGTCTCTTGGAAGTTCAGCGAATAAGTTTACTATGGAAGCGGCGCATCCATTCCTTATACGATTGGAGCGCCGCGACGCTCTCTTTGGACCATGCGGACGGTGGTACGGCTTATAATTTCTCTCTGTTGCTACTTTAATGCGTGTTTTGTTGGATAAGTTTTCCGTCTCTCGCTGCCGTACTTTCCGTAATTTGTTTTATATTTTATGCCGGCGTTCGCTCGCTTTTTATTTGCGATTTTAAACGACTAACCTCCCTCTCATCAAACGAATTACATCAATTTCTTACCAACAACAACGAAAAATGTCTGATATAATTTTCTAAATGTCTCGTAAAGTTTTTTAATTTCTCTTTTAATATTTTGCCGCATTCAATTTATCAATAGTAAAAAGCGCATTAAGTTTGAATATGCATATCTTGTCAACGAAAATATTGTCCATGTAAGTATGTATGTAAATTAATAAATAAATAAAACGTTTAAACTATCAATAATGTTTGAGACTTTGCTACGTTTAATAATAATAAAAATTAGCCCAGCCTAAGGAAAATTATTCTGAATATTTGAACACATTGATTATTGAAGTCAACGTGTTAAGATTATCTGAAAAACCTAAATAACTAACTTGTTGGGGGATCTAGACGCACCCAAAATGTAAATCTTCAACAGTTCATTTATTTAATATACTTCGGGTAGATTATACCTGTTTTTAAAAAATCTAGTTGAAGGATTTGCTACATGTAAATCCAATACATTAATCTGCGGAAAATCTTATTCTATAGTTAGATTGAAAATATTTAATTTATTTTTCACAAATTTATACAACATTCATTTAATAGGAAATGCAAGTAAAGTATTGATATACCTTTTTACAGTTTTAGTCCCGCGTGAATTGATATCAGTAGTGCCGGAATCGAACCGGCTGAAATCACTCGCTCTCCTATTGCATTTTCCGGCCCATCGTTTTCAGTTTATCAACAGAATATAACATGAAAAGGGCAGGCTATTTTGTTAAATTTTTTTAGTTTGTCTTATTTCTACTTACACTTTTTTTTGTTCTGCTCTTCTTTTTTTTCATATTATTTATAATCAATTTTTGCAGTTTTTCTTAGATTTGAGCATTTCACTAATCTTTCTGTTTTTATTATCTCTCTGCTTAATTTTTCGCTTGACCCCTTTCTTTTTCCATCTTTGACATTCAAAAATGCATGTTTAGGGCTATCTATCCCGCAGTAGAAACAACTATCCGTATCGGTAATGGCCATTTATTTTGAGTACGTTCCAAATGATCCGTGACCAGTCAACACTTGTGTAAATCAAAATTGTAAGTTTCCGTGCTCATATTCTACCCACTTTTGTAGATTTGGTATGAGGCTTTTGAGTCTATTGCTTCTTTTTGATATTTACAGTCTATCTCTATTCCCACTTACGTATTAGACTTTCTCTTGTCTTTGTCTTTTTTAAATAAATGCACACTTATATTTTTCCGAATACTGTTGTATTTTGTAATAAATCTATTAAAAGTATCGCTGTAACAAGCTTTAAGAATGTTGAAGCTACTCGTAGTATCATTTTCCTTTACACACGACTCACGGCATATTTTTTCATTTCTAACACTTTGTGCACAGTACAATGCGATTTTGTGTTTCAAACCGCAAGTTTTTTAGTGCTATTTTAAATATATGTATTAGGTTGTCACTTATTTCCATAACTTACTTATATCCATCTTTTTCAAAACTTTAAAAAAAGTTTTTGTAAGTAAAAAAAACTAAAAAGGTTCGAAATAGTACTTCTAGTTCAACATTTCCATTAAAAAATAGAATAGAAATTTTAAAAAAATCATTATATCGGCAATTGAAACGCGCCCATATCTTTTTAATTACATCAGAAGGTCCTACTTTGCCGCTGAAAGTTTCTACAATATTTGTGTAACCGGAAATAACATCAACTTGGTTGTTTCAACAACCAGTTATTTTTGCAAGTTTGAATTTGTCGGTAGATTTTGCATATAAATCCAATTTTTAGAAGTTTTAAAGACATAACCTAACCTCATTAAAAAAAAAATTAAATCAATTTAAAAAAAAATTATGGCAACATCTAAATCAATGGGATTACTAAAAATATATCTTCGTTTCATTGTACAAAATTGAGTGATTTGCACGCTTTTATAAATGACATAATTAGTATTTAGGTTGTAACTTATTTTTTTCAAATGCATCCCCTCCCCTTTTCTACCATGGTATCACGTAAAAGTAGATTTTTTTGCTATCAAACGACACCAAAAATACTTGCTGTGAACAAATATTAAAAATGTTATACATTTTTTGTGATATAAGAAAATGTTTAAAAAAATTGGGGTTACGTAACCAAAACCGCTTTAAATTGGGATTTATATGTAAATTGCACTAACAAATAAAAATTTGCAAATATATACTGTGTGTTCCATACAAAATTGGTGTTAATTTCGGTTAAATCGGAAATGATATTTTTCAAATTTTTATCGGTTAAGTATGGTCTTATGCTGTATTTTAAAATTTTATAACAAAATATGTGTAAGTAAAAAACATATGGACCCGTACCCGCTTCAGTTGTCGCCCGGTATATTATGATAACTTATTAAAAGTAAGCTCATACTACCTTAATAAATGTAACTTATGCTACTGTTAAGAAACTATCATATTTTTTGGTCCGATTTGAAAAACATTAAAATTTAAAAAATCCTCGGCTAGGATGTCACTTGTTTTCCAATTTGCATGTTTTTCAAATCTAATCAAAAAGCATGTTTCCACAGAAACTTCTTTTTCGATCCGATTTGGATTTTACAGAAACACATTCGGGAAATAAGTTACATTCTAATATGTATAAATATTAAATTTACTACGATTATCTAGATACACGAACACATATGTAACCGTTGCCGTCAGTTTTTATCTCTATATCGCAAAATTAAAACGTTACGTTTTCTTTTCCACTTTTTTGTGCATACGTTTTTTTGTGTCAACCAATTTGTCAATATTCACCTATAAACTAATTCTACGAATGCAAAAGTTCGTGCATGTTAAGAAATTTTCTGTGCAATTACAAGCATTACAAGAACATCCGCGGATGTGATCAAAGTAGCAATTTCTATCAACTAACTCTAATTTTAATACTCCGTCGTACAAGAAGTTCGGTACAATTAGTCCGAGGACCAATCCTTGTGAGACACCGGTTCCTATTTCTAATTTTTCCCTTTTATTCTATAATACTTTCTCATCTATCTATCCTATTATATAGATTAAATAATATGTTTGCCTCATTTCGATTTTGAAATATTTTAGCCCCCTTTTTCACCATAACTGGGCGTAACAATCTGAAAAAACCTATGACTTGCTCTAATAATTTTTATAAATAATGACTAATCACAAAAACATAATTTATTATTATATTTAGTTGAAGTGGGCGCATAACCGCCTATGTTGTATAAAGTATTTGTATAATCTATACATTCTATACTATCTAGAAAACTATACCGGGTGTTCAGAACGGTCAAATATTTAGAATACAAACTTGTAGACTCGGTTTTAAAAGTTTTCTTTATCGATCATATCCATTTGATATTGAGTAGAGGGGTCTAGGCGAGCTCAAGGTCAACGTGATGTTTTTTAATGGAACACCTCATGCTTTAGCAGTTACGATCAAGGCCGCTTAGATAAGGGAGCACTATAAACTATTTAGAGCATAAACAATCATGCCTCCTTCTACGATGAACAATAAATACTCCCTGGATAGAGAGTTTAACTGAATACCAACGTAAATAAAAATTAAGGCATTATTATTTTGTTAAGATAATCATAAATTAAGGGTATCTGTTGGGGTCCTTTTTTTTAAATGCAAAATATATTGATGGTCTGACGCACAAACAGTGTCATTGCAAAAAATAAAATGTTGAGTAAATTATCTTGCAACTAGTTTTAAAATTTGATAATTTTATATTCATAAATCTTACATAAAAACTATTGCCGGTAAATGCTAACTATACATCAACAAATTAAGTGCCTACTATGTGCAAAGAAATCTAGAAATAAATGTGTACCTAGGGTTAAATATTAAGTTATAGATATCTAAAAACTTACAATTAAGCAGAGTCCATAAAAAAC
>JARJEC010013781.1:0-17993 GCA_030264575.1 Tachinus sp. AB-2021 | reverse complement strand
AGTATATATATATATATATTTCAATGCATTGCATATTGTGATCGGACATACCATTTTCAATTGTTTTGGACACATACTTTGTTAATGATTTTGTGACACCTATATTATCTATACAGTTTAATTTACGTGTTGGTGTGCTTATAGTTGTAATCATATAATATAACCTGAGTATTTTGCAGGAGTTTATTTTTTGTATTTTAAAGTTATTACTTCAAAATACACTACTCTGGAACACACCTGTAATGATGTTTTTAATTTATTCAATATTATTTATTAATTAATTCAACAATAAAAAAACGAGTCTTTTTACATATTTTCAAACTTGAATTTCTATTGAAAATATTTTGTTTTTAAATTAAAAATTTTTTGTTTTTGTTTCTATTATAAATCACAAACTATTTATTTAATTATTATAACGTAAGCGGGCGCGCATATATGTGCTCTGGATGAGCAAAAAGAATTAATTATTTTAAAAACTACATACATTAGTTTTTCAATTGCTGTTTACCATTTATAAAATTTGTTATTTGTCAAATTTAATTGCTCTTGTATCAAGTAAATCCCCTTTATGTGAAAACAAATTCCATTTATATCAATTGTCTTCAATTTTTATCTAACATGAATCGTGAAAGAAGGCAAAACGACAAAATAAGTAATGAAGTGCATGGTTTAATTGTTAATTCAATGAATCGGGGAATGTCTTCTGATGCTGTGGAAAGACAGTTTAACGTGAAACCCAATACGATAAGAAAAATTTATGCAACAAATTTAAAAACTGGGCAAAAACACAATCAGCTGGTCATTAAAGTTGTTCAAAAAGAACACATTTGTCATTGGGTTGGATGAAGATTGCACATTAACACTTTGTTCTTTACAAGAAAAATCTGTAACTGAAAGTCCAGGTTTATATATTTCTATTTCGACAATAAATAGAAAGAATTTCATTATTCAATGAAAAGAATAATTTATGTGCCCGAAAGAAGGAATACGCCAGAAGTGATACAAACTCGCTTTAATTATGCTATACAGTACAACAGGATGATGCACAAAAAAGAAAAATATTTTTATTGATAAATTTGAAGTGCAAGTCTAATCAAGAGTGTCTTCTGATAGATCTGTTTAGAATACAGCTGCACATTTACGGAAAGCTTAAAAAAGAGTTCGGAATTATTCTATTGCAGCAGCAAAGAATATCAATTCGTTGTATTTATTTCAAATACAGGATGTACCCCATAATGTAAATCACTTTTCAGAATATTTGGTTACTTTAATTGGATATTTGCATAACGATGGTATAATAGGAGCTTTCTTTGTCATGGATAATGCCCCTTTTCATATTAATGAAATGATGTGTTAAATCTCATCGAAAATCATGGTCATCATGCTGTACTGCTTCCTCCATATAGTCCATTTTTAAACCCTATAGGAGTTATTTAGCCAATGGAAGAATCATATAAGCAGGTCACGATCCACAAATGAAGACCAGTTGTATGAGTCTGTGCTTGGGGCCTCAAATACAATCAATCCTGAACAATCCTCCATTATATTAGACTTATGGAATCAACCTGGGGGATTGTCTTACAAGAAAAGACATTCTTAATTGATTTACAGTTTATCTTTCAGAATAATTATTAATTTGCAATTCCACAATTAATTGTATTAATTATAAGTTCTTCATTAGAATAAATTTATTTAGTTTTATTGAAAAAGGGAAAAGCATTTAATTCATTATAAAATTGTTTTGATAAAAGGGAAATTCATTTGATATAATTATGACAAGTGATGACAATAAGGAAATACATTTGACAAATAGTGAAACACATTTGATAAACAGTGAAAAGCAATTGAAAAACACTAAATATGTATAACATAACACAACTAAAAATACCTTCAAAATACCTCTGATAAAATAAAAATTTCAAGTTGGCGTTACTGGCATCAGATGTAATATGGTGCTTTATCATAACCAAACCTAACCTAAAATAACCTCACTTATTTAATTGTGAAGTTGTGACATTTTGAGTATTTTTATTATTATATAGAAAATATGTATAATACAGCTAAAATACCGTCACACTTATGTTTAATGGTAAGGTGGAGAATGAGACGCAAAATAATAGCCAAGGATACGTTAGTACAGTCACTTTACAATATTACAGGAGTGATTTGAAGAACGGGACGCAAAATAATAAATATATTATATATATATATATTTATATATATATACAATCGACATACGCTATTCGATCGACATTTGAATCTTTTTCTAGCGGGACAACTTACACGTTGCGTTGGTAATGTTATATTCTTTAAAGTGAACAAATCCATAATTAGAAAACAATTTTAACCAGGGAGCGCATATTTCAAATAGATACTCACAGTGAGTCCAAAACTACACATTAACTATTTTATTTAGGCTACCCAATTAATACACGTAAAAATCGCCTAGCGGACGAAGAGCAAAGCAAAGTAGTATTATTGAAGTAAAACTTTTATAGTGAGGCCTAAGAAATATGGTTATTAATAAAATACAAAAAAGAATTACATTGCTCAGTTTCATCGTATTAGTTACCACAATTATCATTCGCCTAGCAATATTGCACAAACGTGTTTCACGAAAAATATATGAAATAGGTCTACCGTTGGCTGGTTTATTGTTATTACCAATTATTTTCATAAAATTCAGATTCAAAAAATTTCAAAACAAAAAAATTATTTTGTGTAATACTGAATGCAGATAAAAATTCTATTGAATATATATGTTTCATGACAAATGCAACTGATAGACACTATTTCTGTATTGCTTTTTTTTACATGTGCTTTAAATACCTGCTTTTTGGTATATTTCGTGCATTATTTTGAGTCTTTATGGTTTTCTTGCTGTTTCATACTTTATTATTTCTAACCATATCTTATTTTTGATGTTTATGTGAAAAGAATATATTTGAATTAATTTGAGAAAAGGTGCACATTCAGTAAGTTTCGAATTATCTACTTATTCCTCATACTTTGAAATCTTAGAACACAAATAAAAATTTACAATCTGATTTCGTTGATTTATTTAGTCGTATATTTATATAAACAATAGTACAGCTGTTATAAAAGGCATTACATATTTATAATTAATAGTTAATTAAGCATTGTTAACTATTGAATGGTGATAGTCTTAACTAGTTTACTTAATGTGGTGTATTTCCAGGATGAAGTTAAAAATGCCCAAAGTAAAAGATATAACAATGTCTTTAGATCGGATAAACAATGGTTATCTCATATTCAGTCCTATTGCGTATAAAAAACGTTATAAATATCGGAAGATGTCATGTTATCAGAACGTGTAAAAAATAGTATGTGTCATAACATATATTTAAAAATTTGTATTGCGTATCAAGTAATGTTAGTTTTTCATGTTAAAACAAAATATAGTTTAGGTAACAAATTAGAAGAAGATAAACATATATAATTCAAAAGTAATAATAAACAAAGATACATTAAATTATAACGTTATGTCAGATTTGACAAATAAAACTGTTATGTAGGCTATGAAAGAATAAATTTGTGCAACTATTGAAGTGTGGATGCCCGACAAATCCATATTAACTATTTATCACAAGTTATGTCTACATACATACAAAAAAGGTAGGCCCGGTTTTTTGCTCTTAACTTGTTTGGATGTAATTGCTTGAATATTTGATGAGTGTGCGTTTTCGTATAATACATGAGACTCATCAACATTTCTTTTTCTTGCTTTAGGTTCATTAAATATAATTAATGAAAATATATAAAAGCAATTTTCAACAAATTTTTAGCTAATATAACAGAAACAAATTTTTAAGTCCATTAAATACCATTTCAACACGTTTGTCTAACATGAGCTCCGTCAGATCATGTTATTTTCAAACGTTAGAGTTAGTAAAACGTTAAATATAATGTGTAAACTGTATGTTATATCTGATACGCAATACCATATAACTAAAACTGTTATTTCTGCTCATTATTATTATTATTATTATTATTTTTGTCTTGCAATTTTTAATATAATTTATTAAACAACAATGTTTTCCTGCTTTTTTGCATCTTTGCAACTTTTTTTGGCAACTATTTTTAACATTTTTAAAGCTTATTATAAGCGCTTATTTTTTATTAACACTCTAATAATTATAAACAATAAAATTAGTTCAAAATAGTATTTGGCATCTTTAAAAATAAAATTTATAGCATTCACTATATCTTAGTTCAAAATTAGTATAAATTTATACAAAAAATGAATATTAACAAGTTAACATATCTAAGTTTTACGTAATGTTACTTACCAAATACTTGATTTCCTTCCTCAAGCAAATAAACGTCTGGTAAGAATTTCAAAGTACTTTCAGAAATGTGTACCATTCCTGGCCGACCAGTGGATTCCATTCTATTGGCTAATGTTACATCATTACTCCAAACATCATACTTGAATCTTCGAGTTCCAACAATACCACACAACACAGTACCAGTATGTACCCCAACTCGCATATTGACACCTTCATTATTTTCTTGATCAAATTGTCGAATAGCTTGTATCATGCTTAAACCCATTTCAACAGAACATTTAGCATGGTCAGATCTTGGTTCTGGGCACCCCGATACACAATAGTAACAGTCTCCCAAAGTCGAAATCTTCTCACAATTATGAAACTTACATAATAAATCAAATCTTTGAAAAAGACTATTTAATATCTCAACCAATTCTTCAGCTGATTTGGTGCTAGACATTCGAGTAAATCCTACAATGTCTGCAAATAATATACTAACATTCTCAACTCTGTTCATATTAAATGGCCTAAATAACGATTGAATGTCATTGGCTTCTGGATTTGAGTTACGAGGCTCCATACCATTTCTTGTAAAATTATCATCGTCATTCAAAAGCCAATGAGCTACAGAAGGTGGCATTAACGAATGTATCATGTTTTCTTTTAATTTCTTTTCAGATTCCAATTGCCGTCGTACCAACAAACTTTGTCCAACCTTCATAAATGTGTTACGCATACGTACATTTGTCATTATTAAAATATGTAAACCAATCAGATGAATACATATATGTGATAAAATCCTAACAGTGATTGTCACAGAGTCATATTTTTGATCGTGATATAACCATGTAAATAATTCAAAAACAACTGAATATATAATCCCAATAAGAATGCACATATATAATCGCAACGGTATTACAGTGTAAATGAGTAGTAATATCTCCGTGCATATAGAAAAATGACCAATTGGACTTATATCCGATGTTGTTTTATCGAGGTATGGTGCAAATCTCATCGGTATTAATATAACAAATGATAAACTAAGTACACATAGCATTAAGGCTAGATGCAAAGATACAGTCAACATGTATGTATTGTAGAATTCAGTATAAGTCAACAGCAGAATTGATATGGCTAATAATATCAGAGTTGCCAAGACAGTGCATAGTATTCGCCAATGATTTGTACTTGCAGATATACCAGTTACCAGGAAATATATGAACCACGATATTGATATTAGAAGTATATACCATAATGAATATCTGAAACAAAAAATATATTTAAATATTATTATATTACAACATACTGATCAGGACTATCAATCAGCTTCAACTTTTTTTAGTATTTGATTACAATGCTTAAGTAAATAATGTCCATGCAAAATCAAATTCAACTATAATTTAATTAACATTCTATTATTCTTTAAGTTATGTGATTTTTTTTTATAATTAGTCTTTTAAGTTGTGTGTTTTATTTTATTTAATTTTTAATCTATTTTAATGATATATATATTTAATTGCAGCAGTTCTGTAATTTACACGGATTTATTTATTGGCAATATATGTCGTTTACAATAGTAAACGTAAAGGTTATATTTGTTACTGATTCTTTAAATGAAGATAATTCTAAATTGCTGGGAATAGTTATGGCATACCCAAGCCATAGAGAAAGTTGTATTATTCTGTTATTTATGAAGCTACACAAATGAAATTTATTTATACGAGTGTAAATATACAAAAAATGCAAATTATTGTGATATTTGTAAGGTCAATATCATTTCCGGTTATCCCAAAAAGAAAGCTTTCTAGCAAATTTTAAATGGAAACGTTTATTTTTGAAACTAGTGAAAATGACTATTATAATTTTTCTTTGTTATTTGACAATTTGAACACAAAAATGTATCGATTGTCAATTTTTATCAACCTGCCAATGAAAAAATTGTTTTCTTATTCTTGCATTAAATAGAACCTCATGGTGCATTAAATGAGCGTCAATACATGATAACTATATAAATAATATAAAGATTTTGACTCACCCCGTTTTATGATATTTTTTGTTTTATACATTAGAGACACCAAATCCACCATCAGAAAAATCTGTCTGTCTGTAAGTCCTGGATATTTTGTAGGAGGTTGGCTCAGTTATGACTACTAATAGAGCTTTGAAATTTTTACAGTACTTATAACTAACCTTGACCTAAGAACTAGGCTATAAATTATATCGATAGGAGGTTTAGACTCAAAATTATGAAGGTTTGATTAGTTTCAAAAAGTTGTAGTTTGTTTAACAGATGGCGATTTATAATTAAATTATTATTATTTTTTATTAAACCAAACATTATTTTATAATTATTTGATGTAAAGTTGTATTTTGTTATATAAACTTTAATTATGGCAAAGTTATTTTTCGATTAAATATCTGCAACTGCTCAAGATTGGGCATAGTTCATCTGTCATACATTATAAGCAGCGATAGCAAAACTTATTTTAGTGCCCATAGCGTAGCTACTACCTAAGCTACGTGCTCACTTCGTGTTCGAAAAGTTTGTGGTTCAAATCTTTTGCAGAACAAATTTGATGTGAGCATAAAAATAAATTTGATACTTATCTATATAAATAGAATAAAGATTTTGTTTGTACAATGCTCAAAATTACACCGTATTATAATATTTTTCCATTTTATACATTGGAGACTTCAAATCCACCATTAGAAAAAATTCTGTCCGTCTGTCCATGTGTCTATATCGCTCATTCGAAAGAAACGTTCCACATCTCAAAAATATCAATTTAGGGATTATTTCTTAAAATGATACACAAATAATCATTTTTTTAACTGGAAAAATGCTAGAAGTTAGTTTACAGAAAACATCGGTAAATGGCAGTTGTGTCAGTTTGTGTCTTGTTCAAAGAAGATTAACAATGTACTGGAATAAATGTATATTAAATGTATTACCTGAACATTTACCATTTTTTTATTGTGTCACTTTTCTTTTGGATGAGCGATATGTTCTAGATTGACCTATACATTTTACAGGGGCTTGGTTCAATCATATCTAATGACAAACCTTTGAAATTTTAACACGATTATTATAACAATAGGAGGTCTAGACACAAAGTTATGAAGGTTTGAGTAGTTTTAAAGAACATGTAGTTACAGTTTTGTTACAACAGAGTGCAGTTTATGAATTAAAATATTATTATTATTTATTAAATCAAGCATTATTTTATAATATTTGATGTAAAGTTGTAATTTGTTACATAAACTTAATTATGGTAAAGTATTTCCAATAAATAATTGCTCAGTTCCCAATTCTTTTAATAGTAGTAGTTCATCTAGAAAGCTAATATCATTTGCTGTTGCCATGCTAGCTCTATCTGGCGATAGATTTTTCAAACTAAATAAATTTTAGTGGCGGTTAATTTGCATATGTGTGGAAAAATGGTGTGATTGTTCCATTGTACATAGGTAAAGGCAGTAAGACTGAGTGTGAAAATTATCGAGCAATTAGTTTGTTGAAGATACCAGGAAAAGTGTATGGAAGAGTATTGATTGAAAAAGTGCGCATAAAAACGAGAAAGATTATATATATTGTGGTTTTATGCCAGGTAGGAGATGCATGGATCAATTATATGCACGTCATACAGATATGCATGGCAGTGCAAAAAAAAGTGTACAACCTACAAAATTAAGTTGAACTAAAGTTAAAACTTCACGCAGAAAAGGTGGGCTGGAGAGGGTGTATACTCCGAAACAAACTCCAAGGCCTAGATTTTCAGTCATCGCTCTCAATTCGATACGTTCACATGTTGTTCACTAGATACGACATATGTTATATAACATAACAGTCATAACGCTGTGTCTATGAATGTACAATAACACTTGATTGGTGCATATATTCCCGCATCTACATCCCCTTGAAAATCTGACTGCCTTGGGTTAACATAAAAGAGTTTAATTGTACTGTGAGTTTCTTGATCTAAAATAAGCAAATGCTCGACTATGGGTTATTTTAAAAGAGTATGGAATAGATGATAATTTAATAAATGCCATTATTGATATATATGAGGACAGTAGAGCATGCATTAGAGTAGAGAGTATACAAGGACTCAGACAAGGATGCGTAATCTCCGTGACTGTTTAATATATTTTTGAATAAATGTATAAGGAATGCATACAAAAATGTTAACAGTTTACAATGAGTAATGTAAAGATAATATTGTTGCTGTATGCTGACAATGCTATTGTAATTTGTGAAAATAAGAATGATTTACAGAATGCTTTAAATCGACTGAATGTTGCAACAAATAAAATGAATCTCTGTATAAATGTGACGAAGACTAAAATCATGGTATAGTAGTAAGAATAAAGTGCAAGATTTAGATGTGGGAATGAAGAGTGTCAAAATACTGGATAAATGAAGAGGAGGAAGTGTGTAGAATGTGTAGAGATACGATAGAAACTATAGATCATATACTGAAAGAAAGTAATAAAATGAGAGAAGAAAAAGAAAGAGGACTAGAATGGATGAGGGCAGTGATAAAAAGAAGAAAACAACTATATGTACAATTTAGTTTCGATTGTAAAGAACTTATTTTTAGTTGTTTATAGAATTTATTCATTTTATTTAAGGCCAAAAGGCAAAAAAAATAATCAATTATTATTATTATAACTTATGGGGTGTAGGATATGCTTCAGAGGTAGTACGTCTTACACTGGTCGGTCACACCTCATCTTCAAGGAAGATGACTCAGTGTAATGATTCTCGAAGGATGCCCAGTTCCTACATGACTCCGAGCGTCGCACTCTAGACAATTTCATTGACCGGCAGGCTAAACTATAATAGAGTCCTAATTGAAGGTGGAAGCTACCGTGCCGAGGCATGTATGGCACAGGGAATTCTGCATGTTGTACGGTGCACTTGGGATAACAGGCGACCCCCCACTGTATCTAGCGTTCCGTGCGTATCGGGGCACTGCGTACGGCGGCATTTATTTCCTCTGTACTGTACTGTACTCGAAAGCAAAACCTACCGTTGCAATCTGCCACAGGAAGCTCAGGGTCACAAAAACAAAAGCTGTCCAGCGGCACACCCGTATCGCAAAAACGGCGTAAGGGAAATGAAGGGACTTCAAAAAGGACTTCCAGTGACACTCTGATGAGTATTGCAATAGCAATAACTTCGAGTACCCCGATTGCTCCTTGAACACTGAAGAAACAGAAGCCATTGTTGCGGTTTAATTTTCAGGCAACAATTTAATTGGTGTGTATGTATACCTATAGTAAACTAACTGTACACTACAAAATTTGTTAGTATTTATTGCCGATATTGTAAAATATCTATTTTCTTATACAGATTTATTAGAGATTTATAGTAATACACACGGGGAGAATAATTGCAATCGCAGAGAATTGGCAATAACTCCATACATTTCATTCAATCATGCGCAATTTTGAAATAAAACTTCTTTGGGAGCGATTTTATTTCAAGCCCAAATTAACGTCACACAATCTATTTCAATTCCACTGATTGATTTTACATCTTGTATCATTTTCGCAACAAGTGCATGCAAACTTTTAAACTGTGACGTGAAAAAGATGGTAAAAAATGAATGATTTTATCTATTTATGTTCTATTTTTTATATTAAGACAAACAATAGCCTCCATTTTTATTTTAACCATGCATCTGATAATTTTATGAATTTAATATTATTTAAAATCTTGCGACTCGGTATGCAGAAGTAAAAATGTTTTAAATTTTTTAGTGTCAGAAAACAGATTTAGATTACATTTAAAAATCAATTAAGTGGTTCGTACAGGATCAAATTTTTGTGTCATGTTCGGATGGTTTAGTGTACACACCAAATTGACCGTGTCTACAAATTGTTTTTATTTGCATCAAACGCTAGCTTGTTTTTTATTAACAATGACAAGTCGCAACAAATTGCAAGCTTGCGATTGGTTTGATTAATTGCATGCGATTAGTCTCACTGTTTAAACGCAGTAGATAGCCTTATGGGATATATACGATATTTTTCGTTTAACCTAAGAGATATCGCAGAGATCAATATTCTGCCATTTGTGTGTATATTTAGCAAATACGACAACCATACAAAAACCGAAAGCGTTTATGGTGTGTTGGTAGTGGGAACCGACTGCGCTCCCTACTCGCTTCTCCCGCCCAGGGCCCATAATTTAAGAAATTGTGATGTGACACCAACTGCGTTTGATCGAGATAAAAGGGCTCTATTCTCGAATCACACGGCCCTAGCCCCCTATTCTTGAGTTCAATCGAAAATGTTCGCATAGAAAGTAATGGGCGTAAAAAGTTACGAGTGGCATTTTGTTTCTGTGTTCTTGAACACCCGTGAACCTTATGTAACTCAAGTCGCATTCGCTTTCCCGCGAGTCTGTGGCAACATTGTATATTATGTCAAACAGCTGCAAAAAACAAAGGCGGGAGTTTTATCTCGATCAATCGCTGTCGGTGTTACGACACATTGCCGCGTCGTTTATTATTTTTAATACTTTTAGAAGAGAAATGTACATTTTGAGAACAAATTTACCAGAATATCATTAATTAATATTAAATGCACTCCATTACTGAGAATTTCCAATAAATTGAGAGGCAAAATAAAAGGTGTTTAAATCTTTAAGAAGAAATACAAATTTGTAAGGAGCCAGAAAACTATTTTCGGAATTCCCAACACACAATTTCTACCTGTATTTGGGGTTTATTATAATTTGTATATATCTATAACCGCCATTTTTACATTTTATTTTTGTATATATATATATTGCACATTATTGTTTAATAAAACCAGTAAAACTGAGCATTCTGTGAGTATACCTCACCTAAAATCACGTAACCAAGTCACCTCAAACGATTAAAAATTTCTTTAATTATCCGGGTTTTTGGGGTGGTGAGGAAAATAACAAATTTAACAGATTTTTTATGGCAAATAATTACAAATATAAGAGAGGTTTCAGATGAAACATGTATGAGTTGGTTAAAAATTTGAATAAGCAAATTAGATATTATGAAATTTTATTGTGCTTTTTAAAAATATTTTCAAAATTAATTTAAGATACTCATTGAGAATAACTCCAGAATTCTGCAACTTTAATTTCAGTTGATATGAAAGTCCGCTATGAATATGATATTTTGTATTTTACTACTTTTACATTACCTAAAAATACTACACAAAAAATAATTAATTAGATATTATAAAATTTACTAATAAATAATAAAATTAAATATAAAAGATAGGTAACATGTTTGAAATTGTAAAAACCAATATGACAATTACCTGCTTTAATCGCTTTATTGATATACAACTCATATTATAATAATCAGCTTGTAACATTTTTTTGAGATCATATTATTTACATGAAATCAAATAAAAACAAAGCCATAAATAGAAAAATATGTTTATAATATAAGCACAACATAATAGTTTCCCTAATTATGCAAGTCAATTAAATGTTACTCAAATAAAAATAAATGATTGAAACTTTTGACATTTATACTAATTAAATGTGGTAATACATAAATTAATAAAACTTTAAGCTATAAAATGTATAAAAGTCAATATGTATGTCTCATATTCATGAGTTATATTAGTATTTCAAATGAGTGGGTACCTGCCAGTCGGATAGAAGTGGCAGGTACCCACTAAAATGGCAGTGAGCGATTCGATTTACTAATTGAAGAATACACATTTTGCTAATTCTACTCGTAAATACGACGACTTCTCGTGCGCTACCTATTCGTGTGATTTGAGAATACAGGACCTGCACTTTATTTATTCGAGGTCACACTCATGAGAGTATGAATGACTCATCCCACACACTACGCTCCGCTTTATATTAATCAATTTATTGGGGCTATTTGAGGGATTAAAAATATTAATATTTAATGATTTTAATTTTAAAAAATTAATGTTACAACTAAATTATAATATATATATATATATATATATATATATATATAAAATATTCTATTTTAAATAAAATATATTATATTTTCAATAAAATCGGGTGGCATCTGTTTACTATTAAACATATATGCACAATAACTTTGTGATACAGTGTTTTTTAACCAGGATGGAAAATAAAAGGTCACATCTATTAACACTAAAAAACTAAAATTTAAAAATGTCATAATTTTACAATATATCATTGTTCACAATTAATGTTTCAAATAGTAGCAATATATGTCTACCTTTATTAGAAAAAAGTCGACCGAAAAGGTTAAAGTAAAATACAAAATAAAATAATTAAATAATGTATCTTGATTACATTTTAACAAAATATTTGTTTATTTGTTAATGATATTATAAAATATTGTCGCGTCGCCGTAGTAAATTTTATACCACCTGCAAATAAAGTTTTCAGTTTTGATTGATTAATTGGAAATAAACTTGGATGTACTTTTCTAGGCGCGCATGAAATTATTACTACAGGTAGACCAATAAAGCAACGGTATTATCCGGTTTCGACGTACGTCCAAAAACACATCGATACTAAACTTAACAAGATGCTCGAAGATGGTATAATAGAAAAGTCAAATAGTCGTTGGTCGTTGCCAATTTTGTTAGTTAAGAAAAAAGATGATTCGTATCAATTTGTCGTAAACTTTCGCAAAGTTAGTTAACTTTGCACAACTTTTAACAGTAACGAAAAAAGACGCGTACCCGCTACCTTATATAGCTTCTATTCTGAATAAACTTAAGGATGCTCGCTTTTAAGTTCATTGGATATAAAATCTGCTTTTTGGCAAATACCTTTAACAGAGGAATCAAAACAATTTAAGCGTATGGCTTTCAGGTTACATTTCAACGGTTGATCGATCGAGTATTATGACCATATTTTGAACCTTATGTTTTTAAATATCTTGATGATATTATAGTAGTCACAGCGTCTCTTGAAAAACATTGTGAAATTTTAAATATTATTTTTAAACGGCTGTTAAAAACGGGTCTGATTATGGTAATAGATTCAATCGATGTAAATATTAAAGATATTTGATAGAGTAAACTATTTCGATCGAATTCGGACAATCCGTTGTATTATAAAATATATAGAATTGTTGATAATAAAATATATAAATATATCGAGTCTAAGTTCATTTGTGATGAAGAGCTAAATTGGAAAGAGTTATTGCCAAAAGAAAATAGAATTCATTTAATTAAAGATCATCATTGTTCACCAATTGCTAAACACACTGGCATATTTAAAACATACGCTAGATTATCAGATAAATATTATTGGCCGAAAATGAAATGCAACGTTACAAAAGTTATACAACATTCAAAACAGCACAAACCCGAACAAAAGCAACCACAAAGATTAATGGGTTCGTACTCTATTATATTATTATATGGCAAATGATATGTATCGCTTTTGTTGCGCCGTTACTTCGAACGACAAAAGGTTATCGTTACATATTGGTTGTTGCAGAAACATTTTCAAACTATGCACTTTTCATCCCTTTGAGAGATGATACGGCAGTTGCACTTGTTCGTATGGCGGAGGGAAATGTGTTTATGGTTTACGGAGTTCCACAGTACCTTATCTGTGACAACGGCGTTCAGTTTAAAAGCAATTTATTTACTAGGTTATGCAATTTTTATAACACCAAGATTTTATTTAATGCAAATTACTACCCGCAAGCAAACCATGCGGAACGGCTCAACAGAGTGCCAAAACTATGGATTTCTTGCTTTATCTCTGATAACCATAGAACGTGGGATCGGGAATTATTAAAAATTTGAGCAGCTATCTGAACGGCGAGACATGAAATGACCTGTTACTCACCATACTTTGTCAACCATGGTCAGCAAATATTATGGGGTAATGGCTAGCATAGTCATGTTAAATGAAAATTCGGATAATATTCTATTTAATGATAGAAATGAATCGGTAGTAAAGTTGAAAATGTTAGTTGATTTATTTAAAGATATTAAAAATCGTTTAATTTCGGCATGCAAATCTTAGGCATAGAGATGCTCATTTTAATGTGAGTTTGGTGTCGAAATTTTGTATTATCAGATGCACCCTCAATATTTTTCGAAAAAATTACCGCTTTCTTTTATAGGTCCATTTCGTATAGTGAAGAAGCATTCACTTTGGACTTATGAATTAATCGATGAAATTAAAACAAAACTAGTGGGATATGGCATATAAAGGATCTCAAAGCTTATGTGTCAGATGCGGAAAAACCTAATCAGGTTCTTCCGCATCTGACACATAACCTAACTCACCACATTTCTACAAAAGTTATTTATTTAATTTTCATACCTTAATGTATGCAACTTATTGTTCACAGAAATTCGCGTTGCCTATGTGATAGACAAACGTCCTTTCATATGCAAATTTCTGTATTATTTTCGTTTAATAATAAACCATATCCAAACATTTCAAAACATCTTGTTTAAAACGTTTGAAACACCCAGTATGCAAAATTTAACACACCCTGTATAACGACTTTAAAACACCTTATATAAACACTATAAAACACCCTATATAATAATTTTGAAATACCCTGTATATTTAAAGAAACCCTGTATAAACACTTTACAACATAATGCATAAACACTTTACAACACCCTGTATAAAGACGTTAAAACACCTTGTACGGACGTATTAAAACACCATATATAACGATTTTGAAAGACGGATAAACATTTTGAAACACCCTGTATACACATTTATAACACTGTATAAACTTATTAACACTCTCTGTATAATCATTTTGAAACACCTTGTATAAACATTTCAAAACACCCAGTATACTAAAGTTTAAAATACCCTGTATAAACAATTCGAGAAACCCTATACAAACATTTTAAAACATCTCGTTTAAAAAGTTTGAAACAACCTGCATGCAAAATTTGACACACGCTTTATAACGACTTTAAAACACATTAACACTATAAAACACCAATAATAACAATTTAGAAATACCCTGCATAATCATTAAAAAAACGCTGTATAAATACTTTACAATAAAATGTATAAACACTTTACAACACACTGTATAAACACGTTAAAATACCCTGTATTAACATATGAAAACAACATCTATAACGATTTTGGAAGACCGTGGATAAATATTTTTAAACACTCTGTATAGATATATTAACAACGCCTGTATAATCATTTTGAAACACCTTGTATACACATTTCAAAACACCCAGTATACCAAAGTTTGAAATACCCTGTGTAAACAATTCGAGAAACACCCTATACAAACATTTTAAAACATGTTTAAAAAGTTTGAAACATCCCGTATACAAGATTTGACACACCCTGTATAACGACTTTAAAACATCTTGTATAAACACTATAAAACACCCCGTGTAATCATTTTAAAAAATCTTGTATACACATTTTACAACACCCTGTATAAATACGTCAAAACACCCTGCATAAACTTATTAAAACACCATGTATAACTTTTTTTGGAAGACTATGGATAAAACATTTTGAAACACACTCAAACGTTTATATTATTTATTTTTGTTTTGTTATATTTTGATACGCCACTGAACGCAGAGACTGGCAAAGATTTGAACAGAAAACTGTTTTTATCTGCAAATAGTTCACAGACATCTATGAGAATATAGCTGAACTGAACTGTTTTTTGTTAGTAATTTTCATACCTTGAACTGAAATTCAAAGTGTGTAACAGTATAAATATGTTTCTGGATTTGGTTCACTATAATTAACTTAAAAATCATTATAAAATTTTTAATGAATTTTACAGTTTACAGTAAGAATACAATTATATTTTATTTGCAGTCAGTGCGGTGGGACCTATGATGTCGAGGAAGAAATTGCTACACACGGTGTGTAGAAACATCAATATGAATACTGATAATATAAAACTTTTTATTTATCAGTTTGATATAAACATATCTATGTGTCTGTGTGATATGAGGAAAAATTGACCAATCGCAATTAGTTTTCTGTAAACAGATTAATGTTAATTGTAATAATATACAATTCACAACATTTGAACCTATAAACAGTCAGTTCGATGGATGTGAACATCACATGTGACTGTTTGATGTGAGAAAAAATTACCCACACACGATTTGCGATTTACGATTAGATTTCAATAGATTCATGTGAATGGAAACAATATACTACTTACAACATTGTTCATATAAACAGTCAGTTAACATATCAATGTGATTGTATGATGTAAATAAAAACAATTTCTAGACACGATCATTTTGGTGTTTACACTAAACCATCCGTTGACACAAAAATTTGATCCTGTATAGGTCACTTAATAATTGATTTTTAAATGCAATCTAAATCTACTTTCTGATGTCATTCCAAAATGTAAAACATTTTCATTTCTGCAAGATAGCATAAACTGAGACCAACTTTAAATAATATTAAAATTATCAGGGGCCTCGTTAAATTAAAAATGGAGGCTGTTGTTTGTTTGGTAATATAAAAAAATAGAATATAAATAAATAAAATCATTCATTATAATCAATCAATTTAAGATCATTCCATATTAAAAGAATTTAAATAAAGTTCATAACATTTCTTGAACAATGTGAGGTTATATTATCATTGTATATGATTTTCAATATGAGTAGATTTAAAATTGCTACATAAATTATGACTAAATTATATATTTAAAAAAATCCACAATATTGGTTTCATCTATTTATGTACAGGTTGGAAAAATTTGTACGTTATTATAGGCTACCTCGGAAAGTAAAAATACTAGATGAATTCTGACAAGGTTGTCTCGAGGTAATTTTGAGAGATAAGTTTAATGGTAGTAAGTACAAGGATTTTTTTTATAACTTTTAGTTTCCAAAGAAAATCGTGATTTTTCGTAAACAGTCGTTTTCTATTGTGCCATCTATTTGGTTTAATTCTCAAGTTATGGATACAGGACTAACACATCTTATGGGCACTATTTTAAGAAGAATCCAGTGGTGTAATCAATTTTTTTTTGAGATTTTTTATCAACTTTTTTTTAATTGTAAACAATAGTGTGCTATATTTTTATAAAATATAGAATTTGATCCCGATTTTTCACAATATATAGTTTATTGAGTTTGGTGTTAATAAACGGATAATTCCATTTTTGTAAGTATTTTAACTAAAATCTATACGAATTAACAAGTAGCTGCTAATAAACTGATATTTTATATGACTAGTTTTACTTATTTACATTTGTAACATTGTTTTCTAGCGTATCCTTGGCAACGGGCGTGTTACTATGCAGGAAAAATCAAAATAGCAATTTTTATTTAAAAACATGTTTTTATTGTTATATTTGTCATACATTAAGTATTAGAATTTAAAATAAATATTAATAACGTTATGCGAATAGACTTAAGACTTAAAAAAAAATAGAAATTGTTATTAATAATTGCAAACCGAACAAATTATTGAAATCAGAAATAAAATTCTACATTTTATAAAAATATAATGCACTTATAGTTTCCATTTGAAAAAAAAGTTGATCAAATTTCTCCAAAATTAAAACAACGAAAAAAATACTGACTCGCCCCTAGATTCTACGTAAAAAGTGCCCATAAGATGTGTTCTGTATCCATAAATTAAGAAATAAACCAAATAGATGCCATAATAGAAAACCACGGATTACGAAAAATCACGATTTTCTTGGAAACTAAAGGTTCTCTCAATATTAGCTCGAGACAACC
>JARJEC010013773.1:0-12016 GCA_030264575.1 Tachinus sp. AB-2021 | reverse complement strand
GACTATTACCTTCAGTATTAGATTTTGAGGGTACATTTTTAAAGTTGTAATTCATAACCACGAACATAACATTGTTACGGTTTGAAAGATAAACTATAAAATATTTTACGTTACAAACGTTAATATCTTAAGAAAATTTACGTAAATAAAATAGTACATTAGATCTACCTTTTTAAATTAGCATAAAAAAAAACGTATGGAAAATTAATGTAAAATTTCTGCAAATTTATTTAAAAACAAACAAATTTTACATTAAGTATTTACGTTTGTTACGCAAATTATTATAAATAATAAATTTAAGGTGCAACATGACATGACATGGCAACTGATATTTGTTAAATTTTAGAAAAGAGTAAAGAGTAAAATACTGTATATTTTGCAATTTCTAATGTGGTTAATAATTTACGTAAATTTTAGGAAAATTATAATTCATTTTTATGCATTATTTTATCACTACAGAATTTAAGTATTATTTACGTTACTAATTATATCTATAAGAAACATATTACTATTAACGTTTTTCAATAAAATTGATAGAATCGACAGCTCAGAAATAAATCTAGTGTTTTATCAAAATTTATTTAGTCATGTCGTGACTGCAGTTTCGATTATTCCTGAAACAAAAATTTAGGTATTCCGGGATTTTCATTTTATTTCATTCAATTTTCTAAGAAATCCATGTGGCTGAATCATTTTTAGCCTTGGCAAGGTCATGTAGAATATACAAACAATGTAATCGTTTTTTCTTTATGAAATTCTATAAAATCTATCTGCAGTTTTTGCAAAACTTTTAGAAATCGTGTGTAATTTTAATAAAACGCTGAAAACGTTAAATGTTGCAAATGATCTAAATTTTTATAATTATTTGCAAGATTTTGCAATGTTTTTTTGAAAAATTAATTAAAATTTTACGACAATGTAAAAAAAGTAGATTATACCGGGTGACCAAGACCATAGGTAATGCTGTTTCATTTTGTTATTTATGAAGCTAGACAAATGAAATTTATACGAGTGTATATACATGAAAAATGCAATTAATTGAGATATTTGTGAAGTCAGTATCACTTTCGGTTATTCCGGAAACAGCACCATCTTGAATCGTGAATTTTAAATGGAACTATATACTTTGTATTTGTTATTTTGAATTAGTTTAACAATATAAATACAAAAGCGAATCCATTCACAAATATCACAATAAATTGCATTTTTCATGTATATACACTCGTATAAATTTCATTTGTCTAGCTTCATAAATAACAAAATAAAACAGCCTTACCTATGGCTTCACTGATCACCCGGTATATAGGTTGGTATTTTCAGATTTTTCAAGAATTTAATAATTTTTTTACATACATTTTCTTATAATTTTCACTAATTCTTTTGTGTACTTTCCACAATTTTTCAATTTCACTAATTTTCATATTTTTTTCCAATTTGCTTTAATTAACTTTTTATGGTTTTCTTGATATTTTATCAATACTTCGCAATTTTCATTGATTTTGATCAGTTCTTACAAAAGTTTCATTATTTTTATATGAATTTTATTAACTCTTATAGATTTTTACGAATTTCCTTTGTAGTTGAAAGGCTAGTGTAGCTTTTCAAAATTTTATTAATCTTAGCAAATGTACTACAATTTTTTCATAATTTTCATTAGTTTTGATAAACTTTTACATGTGTTTCACAATTTTATTGATTTTCATAAATTTTTTTATGATTAAGTTTCATTTGTTTTGCGTACACATGATTTTCATAATTTGTGCGCCCAGAAGCCGCCCCGCTAAGTATCCCTGATTAAGGTATAATTATTATTTCGTAAATAATAAAACGACCCTGACTCCAGTCCAGTGCTATGAAAGCTAGTAAACAAACATCTTGTGTAAAAATACGAATTCTTATAGATTGCCCGATAATGTATCCCTAGAAGAAGGTGCATTATTGGAACCGCTCTCCGTGGGTGTCCACGGCTGCAAACGAGCCAACGTTACAGTAGGATCAGTTGTTCTCGTCTTGGGTGCTGGGCCCATTGGGCTCGTCACTTTGTTAGCCGCTAAAGCTTTTGGGGCTTCAAAAGTCATAATTACAGGTAAGATTTTATATACATGGTGTGAATTAATTGACGGACAAACCTCGGTAACTTTGTAGATCATGTAAAAGAAAACGAAATTCTTCATTTAACCTTATGAAGTCCTCAAAGTTTCAACTTTGTCAATACAAATATTTTTTTAATTGCGTTTTATATACCAATTTGCTTTCTTTCTTTCGTATAATAAAAGTTACAAGGTTTATTGAAATTTACTAGTAAGAAATATGGAAAAATATACTTTCCAAAAATTAAATTGTAGCCTAAAGGCCAGAAATTACTATGTAAGAGTGCATTATAAATAAATAATAGTTATTTATGTATTATAAAACAAATTAGAAAAAACTTAACTCAAATCAATTTTAGGCAAAACTCTTAGAAAATGTTTAACCTTTAAGTAGTCACGTGTTGATAGCAACAGCGCTGATTTAAACTGCTGTATTTCTTTTGTAAATTTTTATGAATAATTATTGAACCTCTTAAAAATTAAATACACGCAGATATTTATTAAAAAACGTGACTACTTAAAGGTTAAAATTTAATTTTTATATATTATAGAAATACTCATAAAATTCATAATACATATTAAAATATTTTAAGAAACTTTTTTTAGATATATAGAGAAATTTCAATAAAATTTTCAAGCAAATTTTTATACATATTGTATGTTTCAGATATTGTAGAACATCGTTTGAACATCGCCAAAAAATTAGGTGCAGACTATACCTTACTAATATCCCCCAATGACAAAGAAGAAGACTTGATTAAAAAAATAATCAATACCTTAGGTTGTGAGCCGACAATAAGCATGGAATGTAGCGGCGCAGAACAATCTGTACGTGTCGCTATCCAAGTTACAAAATCAGGGGGTACCGCTCTCTTAATTGGAATGGGAAAATGCGAAATGACATTACCGTTGACGAGTGCTTTGATCAGAGAAGTCGATATTAAAGGAGTATTCAGATATGTTAATGAGTAATAACAATATTAATACTTCTTAACTAAACATAATTATTAAATATTTGTAGCTACCAAACCGCTTTGGACATGGTTGCCACTGGAAAAATCAACGTGAAACCTTTGATAACTCACAATTATATGATCGAAGAAACAATACAGGCTTTTAAAACCACCATGAGCCCCGAACAAAATCCAATTAAAGTCTTGATTCATGCCAATCCACGTTGGTCACAATAATTTTTTTCCATTCTAATTGGAGGTGGAAATAATAATGATAATAATAAAGCATTTCAACAAGTACCATTTTAATAACCAAATTTTTCATTTAAACTCGTCCGTCCATCACCAGTTTGATTCGTTGGAGGCACCCACATGTTGTAATCTTCCTTAGCCGCATCTTCCTCATATCCTTTTTGCTTTTCCACTTCAGTTTTCACTTGACGTTGTTGAATACGCCGCTGATTTTTTTTCCGCTTCCTTTCAGATTCTTCCTCATCATCATCGATTGCTTCTTCAATTGGCTTATCTTCCATTTTCTCCGCTTCAAATTCATTTGAATTTTCTTTATCTAAGCTGAAAAGTGTAATATCATTTTAGGTAATTAAAAAACATCTATATTTTGCCAAGCTTACCGTTCACTTTTTTTTTTTAAAATATCATCGGCTTGTTTGATTGCTTCTTGCAAAAGCCCCTCAACAAGTTTCAACAATTTCTCCGCAATGGCATCGACTTTCTGGTTGATATTGATTCTCTGATTGCCCATATTTTCAAGCTCTTGAAAAATTCGTTTCATTTCCGCTGAAACTTTATGGTCCAGTTTGTGATTAAAATTTGCAGCCAATTGTTTAACATAAGTTAAAATTTTGTTCTTTTTTGCAGTCAAAGCCTTGACATCTGAATGGATGCGATCCTCATTAGCAGCTAGTTTCTTTAAATTGTTGAAAATTTGTGACAAAACTTCCTTGTGTTGTTCCGATAAACACTTAGTAATATTGAGTACTTGTTCCTCTTTTTCCCTGAATTGAGCTAGACAAGTTTTGGCTATTTGATCTTTCAATGGCTTGGGGGGTTCTGGAGTTTCGTCTTCGGAAGATTCAGGTTCTTCAATGGTTTCGGTATGTACCGGTTTTTGTACTTTTACTTTAATTCGTTTGCCAAAAATTGGTAATTTTGCCTTACTTGTTGTTGATGTGGATGTTGATGCATAAACGGCAACTAGCGGAGGTAAATCGGCAGGCCTGGCTATATTAACTAATTTGATCACATTTGCATGTTCTTGTTTCAGTTTGGTCAAATCCGTTTTCAATTTAATCACCTTTTGTTTATCCAATTTGGGCTGCTTAAGCTCCTTCATGTACGAATCCAAAGAATCTTCATTTTCAGCAGAAGTTGAAGCTGATGCCCATCTTGATGCTTCCAGTTGTTTTTCTATATGAGTAATTTGCTCATTGATATTCTTTTCTTTTTCTAGAAGACTTTGGTATGTTTCGGGTTGTTGAGGAAGTTTTGCTTTCATACGTGCTTCCCGTTTCTTCTCAATAGTACCAGTTTGATCTAGGAAGGTATCGTCATCACTGTCGTAATAGTCGTTGTCTTCCCAATTCTTTGCCTTACGTTTGCGAGATTCTGGATTTTTGATACTGATTTAAAAATTTGAAATTTTTAAACTAAATGCTACTTACCGTGTGTTGCTTGCCTTAATAATCCGTGCCTATCCAAAATTCTGCAAGCTTCCAAAGCGCATTGCACCACTGCTTCCTTCTTCTTACCTTTATGAAGAACTTCCGCCACTATTGATCTACCCTTATCATCATCAATAGGCAGTATTACTTTACACAAAAATTGTCCCATACCCTGTTCAGAACAATCGTATTCTAAATCTAGTCCTTCGCGTTCCATAAAACCACGCAAGGCTTTTTTAGGATCATCCAAATACAATTCCTCATTATTGGTTTGGGCGTAAGGATTCTCAGCAAGGTCGGTTTCTTCGTCCGCATCTTCACCCATTCCCCAATCCACACCCCTTTCTTCGTCCTTCTTTTTCCTAGCCGCCTCCTCTTGTTCTGCTTTGAGTTTGGCTTCCCTTTCGGCCTCTTCACGTTTTAATAACTCTTCCGCACGTTTTTGTTTTAATTCAGTAACTGATAATTCTGATACTGCTTCGGTATCTTCTTCAGGTCCGGTCATGATATAGGTTCTCGAACTGCAACCTAATTTGATCATGTGACCCACCTTACAGAAAATAGGGAATTATAAAAAATGAAAAAAATCTCCATTAGTCATCATTAAAGATAAAATGACTATTCTTAAACATAAAGAAAGGCACCATTGCATCATAAAAGCGTTAAATATAAGGCACGTATAATAGTATACTATGGGAAGCAATTGTATAGGCAGCAAAGAAAAGGTAGCTCCCTTTGCAAAGAATATGATCAAGATAATAATATAGAGTTATCTACGGACAGGAATTTAGTAACTGAGTAGAAAGTTAAGACTGACCATAGATGTGCCAGAAGGTTCAGCACTATGACCCAAAATATGAAATCTAGATCATAATAAGCTACTAGGGATCTGACTACCGGAAGGTGTGATTATAATGCCATTCGCTTACAATGTAGCTCATATAAGTAGGGATGCTAACATAGAAGTATTAAAACTTTCGGTACGTGTGCATAAAAAATTACTATTGTTCTGTATGGAGACACACTATGCATTGTGCGGAAAGAGCACTTCCACGTTCATATTATTTGTATACATTTCTATTCAATTTACAAAAATTTAATAGTTATTTGTTTATTGAGAAAAGAAGGTGCTACTCTGCTGGAGGACTCTGAGAGTTGGGAGAAAAGTGAGCCTGGCGAACATCTGGTTAACCCATAACTGCTGTTACCCTATTTTAGTTACGTACTTACTGTTCCCAGGTCAAATTGACCGATGTGATTTATTTATTATTTTTCATTAATCAATTATATCACAGATCAGATATAAGTTATTTTTATGTTTATAACGTTTACTTATAATATTATTGCAAATTTTCAATCTTTATTTACCGAACTAATCTCAAACAACACAAATAATCAAAAGCGTACTATTTATTCATGTAAACTTGATGAGTTTTTCAGTATCACTTTGTAATGCATTAGCAATAGGAATTTCAGACTTCAAAATTGCTTTAATAATAACTTTGATTTTATGTTTGAAGACTATGTTTCCAGATATTTTATAAAATACTTAATGTTTGCAGTAAAATTGACCAGATTACAACTTTATAAGGATAATTAGTGAAGTTAAAACATGACTACAAGACAGCCCTTCAACCAGTTAACTGTCACAACAAAGTTGCGAAATTACAGCGACGGACAAATTTATATGTATAAACTTGAAAGCAATAAATATTTAGTAAATAACCGCCGAGATGGTATATCCAGTACAGCCGATTGCAATTGTATGCATAAGTCAAGCAACGTTAGGCACAGTCAGAACTTGGACGGTTGGATGGAAAAAGAGTGATCCGATGACAAAAAAAGGTCACCAACAATAAATGTGGGGGAGAAAAAAGAAAAGAAAAAAAGTTAGTTGACGGCAAAACAAAAAAAAGTGTTTTTCGTCTTTGTAAGACACAAGTTGAACGATAAATTCGTTTTTCTGTATTATTTTTAAAACACTTGTGTCATGTAGTTAGGGATCTTTTTCCAAATTTAAATGTAGTTAATGTCCTTCAATTTGATTCCATGTATTTGGGTTATACGGCACATAAAATCGAATATATATAAATTATAGTTTTATTACTTTTTATTTTATATTTTAACAATGTTAGCAAGTTACGTTAACCAAAATTATTTATTTTTTATTTTATTGAAGTACTGAGGAAGAGACGTGACGTCCCAAAATGTATACTAAAATAAATATATTCGATTTTATGATTATATAAAAAATTTTGTTCTGGTTGTCCTGAGTGCCGTCTAACCCAAATACATGGAAAAATAAAACAGTTTTCTATGCTTTTATCACAAATTATTCTTTCAAATTCATTACTAGTTTCGGCTTCACTAAAGCTTTCTACAAGTTATATAATAAAACTTGTATCAATGGAACAAATTTGAACTGAACAAAAAAAAGCGATTATTTTGGCCGAAATAAAAACCAGAATTAAACCGATATTATTATTTTCATTTGAACCGTAACGAAAATGAAAATAAAAAATATAACAGTTCAAAGCAGTACAAAAATTAAATTGTGATAACATAATAAATTGTTTTATTTAAGCCTATTTAATTTGTATTCAATACTTTTATGTATTCATACCTTTTAATTCTTCTCTCATTATCTTGCTTTAAAAGTTTCAATTTGTTGTTACTTACATGCTATGTAAAGAGTCAATCGAACAATAAGTTTACATTAAAAATAAAATATCTTGTAAATTAAATTAATTTGCTAATTAAAATACTGTGAAAACCAATCACTAGATGGTGCAACAACAAAAATTTCACAAACTAATCAAGTAATTCTGTTTATTATGACTGATATTGATCAAACAATATTATTCCGGCCGTCAAATACAAAACAAAATTATTAAAAAAATGGAACCTAAACCATTGGACGAACTGCAAGAATTGTTAAAAGAACCATCAAACACTGAACATAATTTCGACAAAATCAAGGAACTAGTAGCAAAATCCTCAAAAATGCGACTTGAAGAAAAAGAACGTACAAAACAAACCGAAGAAAACTTCAAAATTTTACGTGAACGTATAGATTACAACAGCGCATATTTGGAAAAAGCACGCAAAGAACTGGAAAATATCAATTTTGCTTATCAAAAAACCCGCATTAATAACGATCATAATAATTTAGATTACGAAGAATTTCTCAATAAAACCGATGAAGAAATTGATACAGAAATGGAGCTGGTTAAAGAACAATTAGCCGTTCTTGAAGATAAAGTGAAGACAATTAATGAAGATACTTATGGAGCTGAGGAGAATTTGGCAAAGAGTATTAAAACTTTGGAAAATATAAGTAAGGGGATATATAAAGCTGAATAGTTACCTGTACTCGGGCATACACCCGTGGTTTCAATCGGTTTTTATTTAAAAAGGTTCCATGTGTGCTGCTTAAATCATATAAATAAAATCCAGCTGGTTCTTCATCTGTAGCCTCAATTCTATATTGTAAAATTGCATGATACCTAATAATAAATAATGTTAATTAAATGACTTCATTTTTATTGTAATCATTTACCTCGATATCGTTGGATGGGCCATTGATATATCGCAATTAGCCAATCGCCCAAATACCCATAGTGTTTTATCCATTAGATTGAGGTTTTCTATGATTGAACCAGATTTTAGTACATCAAATGAGTAGTCGCTGCTGGGGCTCTTTGGTAAACCAGACCATGGGGGCTCCTTGTATGGTAAAGGAAGGATATTTTCAGTAGCATGTTGAGAGATAGGAGATTTTTCAGACTTTTGTGGTATCTTAAAGTCGTCTGTTTCTTCTTCCATGTTTTTCAGGTGTTTTTATATTTGCACATATTTTAACCTAGAATTATTAAAATGTTTTCGTAAATTCAAACTGGTAGCGACACCTATCGGAGAAGAACGCATTCAATATGATTGGCATGTTTGGTTGCATATTTTTGTTTAATTTTTTGATATTGTGGCTAAAGCTACCATTTATAAAGGATAACTTTTCACTTTAGTGAATAATCTGTAGAAATACCATAAGTGAATTAAAATTGCTGTATATTTAACAATAACGACAAGTGTTAAAAGATTAAAAATAAAACTAGGATGTTATTATATTACGTTTTTTATAATCACACCGTGACTGCAGTTTCGATCGAACTGAAGTCCAGTCTGATGAAGCGCCTTAGAATAGTTTTGACAAATGAACACAAATTCTTCTATGCATCTAGCTTGAGTTAAATATCATAAATTTTAATTCACAAATGGTATTTGGTTGGATTACTTAATGAATATAAAAATTATTCTTAAAATGATGAAAACAAATTATAAATTTGTTAGTGTCATGACGTTACTAGATAACCGATCAACAAGCAAAATATTCCAAATTTTTGCGGATATTTCAAGTAGGTTCCCACATAACACTATTATGTTTTATTCACGATTTGAAACGTAAACTCTGAAATATAAAACGTTTAATAAAATGTTTTATTTACGTGGTTTGTTACGTTTTTTTTCGGACCGTAAACCGTATTTTTAATGCGAAAATACGGCCAAGATAGTATAATTGGCAACTGTGTATGCAACCCAATATACACCATTTTACACATGTGATTTGAATTCATATTATAACACTCATTTGTGTGACTTAAACCTGTAATTTTAGAACAAAAGTGGAAAAAAATGTTTAAGCAAGTGGTTTTAAAGTCGTTATACAGGGAGTCCAATTTTTAATACAAGGCGTTTAAAATTTTTTATACAGAATGATTTAAAATGTTTATAAAGGGTATTTTGAAATTTGTGAACTGAGTGTTTTGAAATATTTAAATAAAGTGTTTCAAAATAAATATACAAGAGGCATAAAAAAGTTTATACAGATTGTTTAAATGTGTATACAGGGTGTTTCAAAATGTTTATCCAGGCTCTTTTAAAATCGTTACACTTAGTGTTAAAACGTTTGTATAGGATGTTTCAAATTGATTTAGTGAGTGTTTAACAGAGTGTGTCAAAATCTTTATACAGGATGCTTCAAATTCTACATTTATACAGAGTATAAGTTGGCCATGCGTGTGTTATTGGATAGAAAATTTACAAATAAACAAGATTTACTTGAAAATTTGTTGTAACGTTTACGGTTTAGGAATAAAACATAACCGCTCAATAGAGAAACTACTTAGTCCCTGGTACTTTAGATGTATTTTTGGCGGTGCATGCAAAATTGTCCTGTTATGGGAGCTTTACATTTGTTTTTCACTACTAGTGATTTTACTGTAATTATTTTTAAATATTAAAATTCTAATAATTTTTTTTTATATTGTATTATTTGTATTGTTTGTTAGTTTATATTTTATTAATTAATATAACATGATGTTCTTACATTTTTATTATACTTTTATTTCTTTAAAAAGATCGGATCCGGCCGCAGTCAACATTACAGTTATTTAGCTCCGACCGCAAACGAATCTTTCAAATATTGGTCGGATCCTCCCGAGACTAATAATTAGTTTTTAGGTTGTAATTTACTTTTTTTTAATGACTTGGTACCGTGGTACCATTTAAAAACAGTTTTATTTTGCTATCAAACGACATAGAAATGTCTATGTTTAAATAGTATTAAAAATTTTGCAAATTTTTAGCGAAAAGCGGTGTATCACATATGTTAAAATTTTTATGAAATAATGCAAAATGTCATCAAATAGCATAGTAATATAATGAAACTAGAACATTGTCAAATGTAAAATTACATCCGTTTGTGAATTTGTTAAATATTTTGCTCAAAATGTTTAAAAGTTAAAAAACATAAATTTAAACATTAAAAATTTAACAAAATATATATTTTTATGTTCATTTGAAAATATTGATAAATGTTAGCAAAACATATGCTATGTATAAATGGAGAAAATTACAGAACAAAATCATAAAATGCATAATAAAATCTGAAAATGTTTGCAAAATATTAAATAAAATACATATATAGAATGGCATGTAATGTGTATGAAATGTGTTTTGGTAAATAATTTTGAGGTCAAATATTGCAAACTGTTCAAATGTTCAAAATAATTGCAAACTATTCAAATGTTCAAAATAATTGCAAATTGTTGTAAAGAAAATGTTGAAATAAAAAGGATAAGATATTTAAAAAAAATAGTGTTTTAAATTATTTAGTAATACTTGTTAAATTAATTAATATCCTCGCTTAAAAAGCGCCATTTGCAATAAGATGACTTTTACAAAACAACAAGTTGCTGACATTGAAAAAAATATGTATTAATATATTCAGCAAAAAAAAAAAAATTAATAAAAAATGAATTATCACCGATGTTGTTAAGAAATTGTTTAATAAAAAACTACATATTTATGATCAGACAAGATTTGTAATTGAAAATATGCATCTGTACGAAAGCAGAATGATTGACTACTATACATTAAGTTTAAGTATACATATATTAGGTTTTTAGAAGAGCATACTATGATCGATAATTGGAATAATGCCCAAATAGAGTAAAATAGCTGGCCACGTTCTAGGTTAGTATGAGAGAGAAGACGTTTTTGAAAATTTGAAATTATTTGAGAGCCAAATATTTAAAAGGTTATATTATTAAATAACATATTTTACAGAGAAAAAAAAACATTGATTATTTTTACAGAAAAGAAAACATTGACTATTGATCATTTATTTCCGCCTAAGAGGAAAGTTTCATAAAAATTTTACCCATGCATTAAACAAATTAACTTAATAATCAAAGTATGCCACCTTATAAGGGTGTTTTAGGAAGATTTATTTATGATTTATAAATGATTATTTACAATTTCTCTTATTTATTATATACATATTTTTTAAAATTTATTTTTAAACGTGTTGTATTTGTTTATAAATATCATTGACATAATTGACACCTCCTTTTTTAGCGCTGAGAAAGAGCAAAGATTTGATCAAAACGTTTGTTGTTTATTATTTTAATAAATGCATGTAGACGATGCAAGACGAAGTAAAGTTTTAATCTTGTCCTATAAAGCCGCTCCTAGAAGGCAATAAATTATTCAATGGAATTAAAAATATTATACATATAAATCAAACCATTGTTACACATATTAATCAAACCATTGCTTATATTTGTAGTCACAATTGATATAACTATGGACCAGATTGGTCCATATTATTTTATCAATTTACTCTAAATATAATCAATTATCTTGTAAAATTTTAATAAAATGTAAAGAATTGAAAAAAGCTAAACATTTTAAATCATAAGGAATTAGTGTGTGAGTACTTGGTAAGAAGAAT